>CM052124.1:7067097-7080781 GCA_028454245.1 Halictus quadricinctus
GTTAACCCCTCCCCCGGGGTATGATGTTAGCTGGGAGGTGTCCTGTTCAGTACTCGCGTGATCCAGCCCTTTAGCTGGATCCCCTTGTGTACCTCCCCTTTAGCTTATGTGGGCGTGGGTTTTTAGTGGGTAGCCTTTGGGGGGTCCCCCCCAAAGGTAGTCCCACATAACCACGGCTCTCCCCAGGGAGAGCATTTTCCCACCAAAAAAAAAAACGGTTGCTTCGGGGAGTACCTGTGCCGGATCAAGAAGGAATCGATAGCGCAGTGCCATCACCGCGGGGGGCCCGGGACATACGCTAGAAGAGTGCCCAGCGTGGTCAGGGCCGCGCCGTGTCTTTAGTAGCGTTATCGGGTGGAACCGATGGGAAGGGATGGCCTCCTTCTTCGAAAAAGTAACGTCGCAGACAAGCCGCTGGGGGACGTCTCTCCAGGGCTCGTCGGACCCCATTAAGGGGCCAGATGCAGAGATGGCGGCGGTGGGCGGAGTTAATCCCTCCACCGCAACCATGGGGAGTTGCCATTTACTGCCACACCAGGGTTGGGTCAGCCGTACGGGTGGGAGGAGCGGCTTAGTTGCTCCTCCCGTCAATTTCTGGGGAGTCTACGGGGGTGGTGTGGAGAGGCCGGGGCGTTCCGGAACACGTCCCAGGTCCCCTCTTATTGCGAGCGGTGACTTCCTCCTTCGGGGCCGGGGTGGGGACTTACGGGCCTCCTTCCCCCGAGCATGGTAGGGAATCGCCGCTTGCCGCGGGGTGTCACAAGCTGGGGCTAGCGGCGCCTAGTCGAGCAGCACTCCGGGAAGGAGAACACTGGGTGGGTGACCCGTGCGGTGTCCTACTAGATTCGGCATTGTGGGGAAATGGGCGGCGAGTTGTTTTCGATACGAGTTCCTCGGCGTCTCCCGTTAGCTCAGGGTGATGGAGTTAGTGGGTATACCCCTTCGGAGAGGAGTCCCACATATCCCCGTCTCTCCCCCTAGGGAGGGCGGAAAATCCGTAATGCGGTTACCACCATGTAAAAAAAAGAGGTGACTTATGGCGTAAATACGACCATAACCTGTCTAACAAATACGAGTTTAATTGCACAAATGTAAATATATGTACACATTCGCAATTTTGAACTATCTGGACAGATGGTATCAAAGGTTCACATCGATATACTGTTTCCGTCTGTATATAGAATAAATTGTTTGCATAACTACCAGGATCAATGTCGAGACGTTCCATATGTAAATCAGTCTCGCGCATTCTGTCTTTCATCACTGAAATCTTTCAATGCGAACGGATCCCAACGCTCATTGTGTCCCGGTAGCACAAATAAAAATGCACTCACCGAGGCGAATTGTATAAGTAAGTAGTGAGTTAACGGATGGTGTATGCGAATATCTTATCGCCGCGGGCATTACGTTGTTTTACAAAGTAGGTAGCTGGGTTTCGCATACGCTTTAACACTTTACAGTTTACCACGCCGAGTATATCAAACATAGTCCAAATGGAACATGCATGTTTCCGAGGCACATATAAATCGAACCGCCCTTTACCATTTTCTAAGTTAGGGCTCCCCTTCTGAGGTATTCATGGTTAAAAATTGACTTGACTTACGACACGCACTACTTAAACCCCAGTCAGCTACGAGCAAACACAGCCAAAAGACAGAATGCAATGATCCGGTCTAGGACTCCCCCCCCCCCCCCATCATTGATATTGGCGGGAAAGTACCGGAACAATCTCTTCCGGGACGAGAGGAGTGTCCTACGAGTTTTTGGCAAGTTATTGTTAATATTTTATTATATAATGACAGCTAATATTGACGAAAGAGCTGGAAAAAAGCGTAGAGTTCGCTATTTCCAAAACTAATTAATGAAAATTTTTTTAAATTTTGCAGGGTGATCAAGGTACCCTATTTTTATCCAGAATTTTACTTCACTGGTGCTAAAATCAGAGACTTAGGGAAATGGAACGAAGAATGTTGAGAGAGTACGAGGTAGGATCTTGTTTGGGTAGTGGTAGTCGAGAGTTTGAGAATTCAGTCAGGGTTTGCTCACATTTCTGAGGACAGAAGACGGAGGCGTGCTGCGTGAAAGCAGTTGGTCCTAACAGGTATGGAGGTAAACGAAACGCAACAGCTAAGTGCTAGCAAACATACGACAATTATCGGGTCATCACTCTAGATCAGTTCCGTTCAGGTATCGCCCGTGCGAGCGGGGAAATTGGTTCCCCGGGCATAAGCGACTTCGCGGGCAACTAACCACGTCTTCTTTCGATAGTTCTGCCTATGACAATATTTTTCCCGCTGATGTCACATGTCTCCCAGCTATGCCCGTGGGCATCGGCGGGTGGCCTTGACCGCCGCAAGGCTTCCTGAACGAGAATGTACTAGATCATATTCAAGAAATATTCGTGTGCATGTATTATACACATTTTTTACGATCAAACATGTAACAAATATTAATTTTTATATGCGTATTTAATACCACAATATCAAAAAAAGGTACACTTTATACATATAGTCAGTGTAAAAAGAATTCGTACACTGTTTAAAACGAATAACTTTTTTTTTAATTAGACCAAACGGCTTGTATTTGTTTTTCAGATGTTGGAAGGAATAGTTTACTAGTTAATGTGTAAATAATTAAATAAATTAAATAATGTGTAAATATCTGTGCCTATAATGAAGATTTAAAACATGTCTTTTGTAAATCTAAGTAAGTTGTATACATGCACAAAATTTCATCGAAATCTGTTCACGTATTAAAAAGCTATAGGCATTCTAAGATATGAAAATCTTTGAATTTAGGGTTTGCGATTCATTTAAATTGCAGTTTCTTGTAATTTTTATTATATTCGTTGAGTTCATAACAACCTTGACTGATTTCGACGAAAATTTTGTACATGTGTATAAATTTTGTTAGATCCAAAAAGGCACCTACTAAATTTTTATTACAAGCACCGATAACAAATTTAAAAAACGTAAACTTTACTTTTTTTTCGCAATTCTGACCAATAGCAAGTTTAAAGAAAAATTATTTACACATTACCTAATAAATTATTTCTTCTACCATCTTGAAAAAACTCAAGCTGTTTGGTTCAATGTTAAAAAAGTTATTCGTTTTTAAACGATGTGTTAGAATGTAACGATGTGAATCGTGCATACGTGCTGCCCCTATAGGGCATACGGCAAAGACAGAGCAGCGTCGCGCGACTCGTGTGAGTTGTCCTCTCTACCGTCTGTCTGTTGTCTCTGTGTGATATCTTCGATTGGGAATCGATCGCTCGTCACCCACGTATCGTGTATTTGGAGTTTTCGTTTTAATAAATACTTTTATGTGTGTGTAGTATGTAAGTGTGCTTCTATCCCATAAACTGACACGATGTACGAACACTTTCCACACCCACCGTGTAAAATCATACATACAATTTTATATAATACAAAATGAGTAAAAACAGGTTATGTGGAATAATGATACCACTAAAAACGGAAACAATATTTGCATACTTATTCCGTTATGAAAAACATTTTTTTGCGTAAAAATTATCTTACTGGAAATTTCTATATAAACAAAGTCTTTGCACATGTTTTACGCGATAGCCAAAAAGGTTGGCCATCCGACGTACATAAGGACACAACCCGCGCGCTACAATTCACCTCAAATGGCAGACCGAATTGAATCTCGGCTATCCCAGAGTTGCAAGCTCGCGAGCAGTCATCTGTACGGAAATATTTTCAGACAAAAGTGACATCGCATCCCACCCACATTCACGTGCAATATTTTCGGCTCGACCCAAAGTTGAAATGTTGAAAACGCGCAAATCATGCGTGTGCGTGTGTGATTTATTTTTTTTCGCCCTCGAAAGTGTAAGGCTTGGTAAAAAAATAAGACCAAAAGACAAACGTTCGTTTTAGAATATTTACATTTCAGAAGGCAACTAAACCGAGGATAATCGAGCTACCGAAAATAATAAGACTGTCTCGATGTATTGTTATTGGTCCACGGTATCGATACTCGTCGATACAAGTCGATTTTCCTAGAAAAGAACAACAATCCTGCAAGCGTGGGGTCTGATACCGAAAAAGTAGAGTTCCAGCGCCAGAAGGCACGAAACATTGTACAGGGTGTCCAGAAATTATGTGTAAAACCGTTACAGTGTGATTCTACACCTTAGGACCGGTGAAGATCTGTGAAAAAATCGGAGAGATTTAGTGTTCGTATCGAAAAAAAGGCTCTATACAGACGTAGCAAAGTCATGTACAAACACGGTGGTATGCATTTTTAATTGATTACTTACTTATTTAAGACGTAAAATGTCTAAAAAAAAAAAGGCACAGCGTAACATAGCGTGACAGTCAAGGCCAAATGCCTGCCGGCCCCCTCAAGGTCCAAGGGTAGTCACGTGACTTTTGCAGAGTCAGCAGGTCGGTAACTGCTGTATAATTTCCGTTCACAGCCTTCAGCCACTGACTTAAGATCCGTCTTGGGCTTGATCCGACGGGTCTTAAGTCTGTGACTAAACTTGTCACATTTTTTGGTCTTTATTATCGATATTATGAATTCTGACGCCAGAAATATGCTTCAAGTTTTTGGCTTTATTTCGCAGAATACACGAAACGCAGAATACAGTCTACACGAAAAAAAAAAATTGTATGAAGCGAAATAATAATAATATCAGAAATGTTAAGTTTGTTTTGAAAAGCCAAAAGATTGTAGATAATACCAAGTATTTTGTTTCTTTTGTATTCTACACGCAAATATTGAATAAAAAATTATTTTTGTTAAAATGTCGTATGTGTGTTCAGGTTTGCTCCTTACTGTAGCTCAGTTTGCAGCTGGAGATATTTTCCAGCGCGCGCTACTCTCGTTTTCATCCAGAAAACTGATCCAATGGCATAAAAATGCTTGGATTCCACGGCATGCACATCGTCAATTTTTGGCCTACTTCTAACGCTTATATTAACAAATGTCTGCCTAATCTCGTCAGCTCGTGACCAGTGCGCGCTAGATTGAACCTTCCTCTTTCGAATGAGCCCTTTCACAGAGAAAAATATTCTCATATAAGGACGAAAAATTGAGGCACGTAAAACCATTTTTCGCCTATTTTTGTCGGTAACCTGGTCACTCTACCTTACCGCGAATCTACGCAGTCTTGGCTCTGAACGCTAAGCACGCAGACTTGACGGATTTTAAAAGTCAATTTTCTCGAAAACGACACGTCAAATGAAAAAAATTTATTCTATATTTTCGACTTATTTTCTCGTGCAGAATCATTCCCTCCACGTTCATATCATTTTGGGACACCCTGTTGACATATGAAATAAAATAGTTTACGGAACTTTAAAGCTGTTTTTTAAGAGAAAGGTTGACTGAGACCTATATGTTCCTTAAGACTTCGCGATGGGTACTATAGGATGCAATAAAAAAATGTTTGAACTTGAAAAAGTCGGTCAAGGTCGAAAAATATTTAATTTTTAAATATAATAAAAATACAAGTAAGAAAACGCAAACCTTCAAACTCCAAACGTTTTTTACGATAGTTTGACTATCGGTTACAGGGTCGTAGAAAGAAAGATGTAGACGTAGATACTTGAGAGTGTCACAAATGTGGTCTTTCCGACAGTGTATCGAAGATCAACGAACAGTTCTGCGACCACGGGTGCGGTGCAAGAGACTTCTATGATTCTTTGTAGTTTGTAGGATCATCGACTTGGACAAATGTTTCCAAGTATTACGTCCAGTATACAAGGTCCGACCGAATAACCTGTATAAGAAATGTTATGCACATGTTTTCGAAAAAGTCAGGTTTGAAAATCCACTGCGTGAACATGCTGTTACAGCTATGGTACGGATCGTCGAACAGTATACCTATAACGCATTTTGCGTTAACAATACAACTAATAAATTTAAAAAGACATTAACAAATTTTCCACGATAGATCCTAAAGAAAAGGTATGGACACTTCTTAAAAAGTTTATAAAATTAAAAGTAGCTGTTAGTTGCAAACGAAAACTATAAAATTCTTAAACTATGACAAGTAATGTATCCGAATATGTAATAATCTCAGGATATATTTTGCAGTTTTTGTTATATATTAATTTGAAGTTTTATATGAAATTAATAGATAGAACCACCGTTGAAAATTTATACAAAAAATAAATCTGCTTTATTAAATGTAAGAAGAATGCATATACCTTGGTGAGCACTTTCCATTATACAGAATTATTATTGCAACACTCACCTACAATTAATGTAACATTTATCGATTTTTGGCACTCTAGAGAGTGCGACCATGGCAAAAGTTTTTACACAAATCTAGTTTTGGTTACTAATGTACATGTAAAGGTAATTATTCACAAATAATGAAATTTATCAATACAATTGATACATTACAAAAGAAATTAACAATATTTACACATAAAAATGATTGTTAAATGATTAATAATATCAATTTCCTCCTAATATGCAGTTTTGCCATAGGAATTTATCGTACATCGTGATATACACGTGATGTACACTCGGTTATATGTGATTGCGATTCGCAATTTCGTTGCATTTTATCGCCAAAGGGATATCGATCATTCACAGATACGGTACGTACGTTACTGATTTTGCAACAAATTGTATCATAAACATTGTAAATAAATTATACGCATTGTTCTAATACGTGGCTGCACACGGCAGAGAATAAACGTAACGACGACATTCTCCCAGGTAAAACTTTTCTCCCTACGATTTTAAGCACCATCCTTAAGATCCACTTGTTCGACTCTTCTCTTCTATCTTTCACCATTTTCTTTTAGTACCTCTCAGCTACGATCATCGCGGACTTACTACTTGTGAGATTCAGAAAAAGATCCCCCTACTTTTCTGTGAGGACCAACTTCATCTGAAAAATTTCGTCTCAACTTTTTCCTTTTATCTAACTGTTCTCGTTGAAGCGCTTCGATCATCGAACGCTGAAGATCAGCCCCTCCTCCACCGGCAGAACTTAATCGTACCTCGTTGTTTGTAATAGCTTCTCCGAGATCGATGGAATCCTATTAGTTAATGGGATATCGAGCCTTTTTTGAGTTTGAATGTTACAGTGCTCGATCGAATCGCGTAAACTGCAAGGAGCATTTTCGTGATTGCAATATTGAGCGAACTGCATGACTACACAAATTCTCGTTGGAATATATCCGGAATGATTTTTTTTTGTTGTACATGATATCGATACTGATTGCATACATCCATAACACTGACGGTTACTATCGGCAACGTACAATACTTATATCGACATATTCTACTATTGTACTTTTCCATTATAAAGTATTTTTAATAGCAAAATAACAAATTCTCAACATATAATAACATATAACTGTGCACGACATGCAAAAACAGCATATACAGGGTGTTTCGTTTATCTGAAAACGGAAATATCTCGTGACACACTAATGTTACGAAAAAAATTTGTTCACAAAAATTGTTCGGTATGAAGGGAACAATCATATGGTGTAATTTTTTTCAGGACTCAAATGGCAAGGGAGGGGGGGGATTTCAGTCAAATTAATTTTTTTAAATAGAACCATATATTTTCTCTTATCATACCACGATAGCATTATAAAACATTAGAAATTAATGGTAGTATCTGGTTGCCAGGTATTAACTACACACTGTAGACAAAGATCGACCGTCTTGTCGTTTGTTTTGAAGAGTTTTCTTATTTGTTTCGAGACTAGTTTAATTTTAGTTGAGAAAGTGCAATACTAGAGACTGTACTAATTTCATTTCATTTCTTTTTTCATTTCTTTTTTCTTTTCATTTCTGTTTGGTGCTTTCGAAGTTATTTAATTCCAGAATTAATTTGTATATCATGTTTGTCATGAGGCTTCTACCGTTTTAAAGGACAAGATGAAGTGACCCTCTCTAGTATGGGGATAGACGACGGTGTGGTGATCAGATTTTGCGAACGCTCTTCATTGTTCTGCTTTTGTATATGGTATACAGTGTTTTCCCGATAAATGTCCAAATGTCCTGGCCTTTAATTGTCTGAGAACTATCCCCACTACCGCGTGGTATATCCCGTGAGCGGCCCTGAAGTTCATATATCGGTGTGAGACTAGCAGGCCACTACAAATCCAAGAACAAAACTTGCTTATTTTTCATTATTTTTTTATGGGACTTTCGCCAACATATTCGTAGCACTTTTCTAATGAAAATGATACCACATGTGATATAATTCCGATGATATTTGCTTGTGTAATGAATGGTGTATTGCGTTTCTGAAAAACTGTTGTGGCCTACTATAAGCTTCTCGTTTTCCCAACTGGAAATTTACGACGTATCAACGATTATTCGGGATTTTTTCTCGAATCTTCATTTCGGGAAAATACAATCATGATTCAATAGTAATGTATCGAAAGAAATCTAGACATCAGCCATTGCTTGAACAAAAATGTTACTAGATTACTGATATTATGAATTTTCACTACAAATAAGAGTGTGTTGAACATACCCATTACTATTCAAGATCAAGCGAGTTCAAAGTCAAAGAAGTCCTCAATAAGAAGTTACATTTTTTGAATTCGTTTTTATTGTTAAAACAGAATTGCAAGAAATCTTAATTTTTGAATACATTGTCGACTGTCGATTGGTAACAGAAAGTTGGCATTATGAATTTTCCGTTAGCCGTTATGTTCGCGCGGGTCTGTAAATGAGTTTTACAAGCTCGTAAAATCCAAATAAGAATTGAAGGAGACCGTTTAAAACGTTTATGGTCATTCAACGTCGTTCTACGGCGGAATTCTATCAGACTAACTAGAATAACTGCAATTTATGCGGTAATGTTTCAACAACAGTAATTGAATTAATCCTACAATTACCACGTCAAACGCAATACTCACTTTACTACACTTATCTGAATGATTAATTCGCCGTTGAACTACGTGTTTGTTAATCATCCGTGAATTTGTGGCGCGATGGCAACGACGACTAATTGCACGCCCTGATTCATTTATATCACAGGAGAATGAAATGAGAAAGTGGACGGTGCGATTAAAAGTTACGAACGATAAATAGTGCGGGAGTCGGTCACAATTAAAACTTTGGAATGCACGATGTAACACGTTTTGGGTACTCATTGCCATCACTCTCGTTTGGAAAAACCAAAGAATATTTTTAACTATAATTTCACGTCAGCCCTCTGAAAATCTTTCCTCATCAATTCACGTTCTGCAATATACAGTGAATTCTCGTTGTATGACAGTGCCAACCTTACAATTTGAAGTCAGTGGAAAAACTCACACCACCGCGGTGAGTGGCCGAACCTCGAGAGCCGTCGCTATATCGGTGTGAGACCAGAAGACCACTACTAACCCAATTACAAAACTTCTTTATTTTTCGTTATATTTTTATGAAACTTTTACCAACATATTCGTGGCATTTTTCTGATTAAAATGAAACCAAATATGGTATAATTCCGATGATATTTAGAGTGGAGCGAATGCGAGACGCGTTGAGCGTGCGCGATGAGAACGCAACAATGCTTGACATGTCGCAAGTTTTAGGTTATTGCCGCGTAGCGTACCTATTACCAACTTAATGAAATGAATCGTATGAATCGTCCTAGAGGTTATAAACATTCTTTATTATAAATAAAATGAATTGTAACATGTGGGAGTTTCAGTTATGAAGTGAATTATCAATGCTTATAATGTATATTGAAAAAAATGTTGAAATCTGTAGTACTGAGTTACATTCCAGCAAAATCATAAATGTCATAAAAATAAATCACAATATATTTTAACAGTTTTAAGGAATGGACATAGCAAGTATTGAAACTACCTTTTTCAATTCATATATTAAAAATTCGGTATTGGAAAGATGAAACAAATTGTAAAACTGAATACTGATATAATATATGTATTATACATAACACAATAATATACAATAAAATTGTAGGAAATTTTAGTTTATCAACTATATAGGGAAGAATGGAAGTCATTTATATATAGACATTTTTATATAGGGAAAGGATGGAAGACATTTAGCAGAAGACACTTTGGGAAAAATTGTCTGAGATATGTACTCGTGCAATTAATAAATTAGACGGTTCTAAACGTACACTAGAAAGCGTATTCTAGTTACTAGAAAATAAATTGTTTACTTTATTCATTAAAGGTTTCGTAGGTTCCTCCTTGTGTCAATGACCAACATTTTTAGCAGCGCCACCGTCATCGCCAAGCACCACGCGGCATGTCACGTGACCAGTCTATGGTCTTAGTGGGGGACGTTGGAGTGTGCTCATGATGGTGGAATGGGATAGTGGAAGAGGAAAAGGAGGAGAAGAAAAAGCTACCCGTTTGGGTATCACTTGGCGACACTGTCCAGTACTGCTCCAGAAGTAGGCATTTCTAGGAGCCAAATCTTTAACCAATGATTCATCGTACACACGCTTTCAATATCGCACAATTACCGCTAGATGGGTAGGTATCTGTCAAATAAAAAACTATTAGGAACATACCTTCGTTCAGTGCCGCTCATATTTTGCGGTAAACAGAAGATCAATAAACAACAATCGCAAGAAGAACGCCCGTATGATTGGCTACTGGATAATTGCGCGTTTATCGGAATAAATGGATTTGACAAGCCACTTGACAAGCGATATGTTTCGATATGGTTTTACGGTTTAAAACATGATCGCTTCGTTACTTCGTTGCATGATAGCAGGATCTACTATGCACAGGACATAATACTAATGCATATTGTATGTACCTTTCACAGTATCGAATATAGAGTGCCAATCAGAGTTAATGTGCATATCATAGATGCATATACCAATCGGAAGTTCTTCATTAAATTGCAAATTGCGACTTTCTTTCCGAAATATTGTAGGATTTTAGGAACAAGAGTAGCGAAATTTGAACTCTCGTCCTTGAAACTGTGTCCATAATATTAATAATAATTGAAAATTGCAGATTTGACTTCTGACAAGCACCACTTGTAGCTGAGTTATAAGAGGCACCATACAAGGAGGTAATTCACCCAACTGGAATGCACCTAACTATTGCATCATGGTGGGTAGAGATAAAGTATCAATTGTTTTATTTACACTTCCAGAAGAGTTTCGCTAATTAATTTAAAAAAATGAAGAAGAATGAGACCATTGAAACAGGTACAATATTTGTTGAAATCGTTCTTAGACGACATTATTGGTAGGATGGGTTTCGAGATCTCGAGTGGTGCGGATAATCGACTGTAGTGGCGAAGCGCACGACTCGTGGTGGACTATCAAGTAGCAAGCTGAATCAAGTTAGCAAACACGCCAAGTGCTTATCGACACAATACACGGCGATTTGAGGAAGCCATCGATCAAATCGCTGAACAATTCGATCTGGATCGAGCCGATCAAACCTGGCCAAGATTCAAGTCATACCAAGTTCCGGCATCGTACAGACACATGCACAATCGTGGAAGCGAGAAAGAACTTCTTTACCCATATTTAACAATAAACGTACCGAAATTTTTGTATATCTATTCATACCGTAACCTGAAACCGCAACTCTGAAATAAAAGTTATTTTTTGCCAAACTCTATGCATAAAATTGTGAATTTCATATATCGGAATATACTAGAATATAACAGAATATACCACAATGTACTAGAATATAATAGAATATTCTAGAATATACTAAAATATACAAGAATATACCTGAATATACCAGAATATACTAGTATACGGGGTGTCCCAAATAACACTCAAGTACTTGCGATAATCTGACAAACAAATATTTTAAACAAAAGTTGATCAGTTTTCGATTGGCTATACATTGCAATAAAAAAAGTTCGAGAAAAATTTTTTTTTAGTATTGTCAAGGTCACTTTCATTTTTTAAAATGGCACTTTGTATTTTTGACTTAACAGTATTATAGCCCGTATCAAGATGCATTCAACGACCTAGCATACCATGACCTTCGGATGACCTTGAAGGCAAAGAAATGAAAAAATAGGTGGTAATAACTCTATCTTGGACACCATGATCCCCTGATTTGTCACCGCTTGAATTTTTTTTTATGGGGTCACTTACAGTTGATAGTTTATGCTGTTCCAATACAAAATAAGGAACATTTAAAACAGCGAATTCGTACAGCATGCGAAGAACTTCGCTACGACAGTATCGTGAGAGTAACCAATGCAAACTTATTACGTAGAACGGAATTGTGTCTACAACAACATGGATCGCATTTCGAACATTTGACGTGACTTTTTTACGAAATCTTTTGCATTCATTTAGTCAAGGTTCCTGAATTGAATATAATTTCGAGTCTTAATAATAAACACAAGTTATTATTACTCATTCAGACAGACTGTCAGTTCTTGTTGAAATTTTCATTTCTTTGCCTTCAAGGTCATCCGAAGGTCATGGTATGCTAGGTCGTTGAATTTGTCGTTATACGCGCTATAATACTGTTAAGTCAAAAATACAAAGTGCCATTTTAAAAAATGAAGGTGACCTTGACAGTAGTAAAAAAAATTTTTCTCGAACTTTTTTTATTGCAATGTATAGCCAATCGAAAACTGATCAACTTTTGTTTAAAATATGTCAGATTATCGCAAGTACTTGAGAAATCGTGAACAGTGTTACATGGGACATCCTGTATACTAGAATATACTAGAATAAACTAGAATATAGCAGAATATTTGGCAATATACTAGAATATATCAGAATATAGCAGAATATAACTTTACAGAATACAAGAATACAACTTTTAGATAATAATAAAAGAAATTATTAATTTTTCATCTGTATTTTTAAGATCTATTTATTTATTTATTTTTGCCTCGACGGTAAGTGTCTGTCGACTGTCCGTGCCTTGACGGATAGTATAAATACTACTGACTGTATCGGAACGGTGCCGATACGGATACGTTATGTGTTTGTGCAGTATAATGTAAATCGACCTTAAATCGGCCTTTTAAAGTCAGCCAGCTGGGTCAACACGTTTTCGGGAGTGCGATTTAAAAAGATCGTAAATATATCCGGTGTGAAGTTTAGGAAAAAAGTTTTGCGTGACGAAATTGACAATAAGCTCTTAACAGAAACTATCAAGGCGTTGCTTATTTATTCAGATTCCTTGACCATAGATAATGACAATAAATGTAAACTATTGCAAAAGGAGTATCTCATATACTTGAACATAGTTTATATCACAATGATGATGGTATCAATCTAGAATTTAGAATACAAGGCTACAAGGATAATAATATCAGGAAGAATTACAGGTAGGTACACACTCAACTAACCGTTTACTCGGTATTTCCATATTTTCTTCTATTTTGAAATTCATGATGTGAAGAACGGACTGCAAATCTGTGCCAGAGAGCTAGAATGTATTAGATCTAGTTTTCAGAAAAGAAATGGCGTAAAAGGGTAGTATACAAATACTTTGGCAATGACTGAAGAGGTTTCCAGAAACCATCTTAGAAAAGGAAATTAAGTAATTTGTTCTACTCTTATGAGTGACCTGAAATTTTGAAAAAAATTCCTGCAGCTTATTTATACCCGTTATTTGCTTTTTGATTACCTACAATAACTATCTTATGTAATAATAATTTTAAAATATTTATGTATAAAGCTAGAACGTCCCATTTCCAAAAGTTCTTTGCAAGAGAGAAAGAGTGAGAGTAGCAATCTGAAATTTCTTGAAATGAT
>CM052124.1:7080881-7104300 GCA_028454245.1 Halictus quadricinctus
CGTCATTTTAAATTCTATTCCTGATTGCCGCTGACGTGAATTCACGTGCTACAATTTTTGTTTCTGAATGCGGCAACATTAGGCGCATTAATGGAATTGGATTTAAATTTAAATTATTAATTAATTTAATAAATTAATTAATCCTTGCTTTAGCGATACAAGTTTGCTGCAACCAGCTTCAGAATTTCATTATTTTCGCCGGTACTCAGTATTAGAAACGGAAAAAATTTGCCGGTCGCGAATGTGTTAAATGTCCATGATATTCGAACGCGGTGAAATTAACGTGATTTTTTAAAAATTGTGATTAGAACAAACATTTAAAAATCAACATTTTACGAATCCTATTTTTCACCGAAAAAATTACCTGAATTCTTATTGATACCCTGGAGAATCTATTTAATATTATGCGTCCATTTTTGTTTCAAATGGATAGTATTTGTCTATATTGCGAGTATATCCTGTGTACTACGATTTAATATTTATAATTTATTGAAATAACAATGCTTAGTAATCTTCAAAGTTTTCTATCATTGGCAAAGGATATCTTTTAAGTTCCGTATCAAAGTGCATTATTTTCAGTACACTTTTCTCTATAAAATCATGCAAGATTCACATCCCATTCGGTCCCGATACAAAAGTTATTATTGTTTAAAGCGCCTCTGTGACCGGAACTGCGCAGAGCGTTATGAAGTTTTTAAGGTTGTCATGTGATTCTTTTAAGATGGTCAAATAATCGCAATTTAAGATAAAAAGACACATTATCTCCAGAATTAAAGATTATTTTGTTATTTCAAAACCTGGTAACAGCTTAGGTCAAAACTTGAAAGTCGAGGGTAAAAACATTTTCCACGAATATACTACTGCAGATAGAAAAATGGTGTACATGGCAAAATTGTGTGTCATTTTATAAGAAATACACTTGCGAAGACAGATTTCAAATATCACCATTATTTGTTTCAATAATATACTAAATATCATTCATTATTCACATGTTATCGCAATTTGTTGGGCACTTCCGGTACTCTGACAAGAAAATGTTTCAAACAAAAGTTGATCAGTAATTACTCTTGTATAAAGTTTAATATAAAAAGTTAAAAAAAATTTTTTTGAAATAAAAATGAATGTCACTTTGATCTTCTAGTAGTCGCTATATATTTTTTACTTAATAATGTTATAGTTGACGTCAAGTCGAATCCAATGACCTCCTTTGCTATGGCCTGAAGTCTTGAAACAATGCTAACGGTGCACAGTGCACCGTACCGAAAAGTGTGCATATTGTACGTCGGTAGACTTCGGTGTTCGCACTTATGTCTTTCAACGCTACCGGCATTCTCTAGTATGTACACTTTTTTAAGTGTTACATAACGAATCAAGAGTACTCTACAGGTACAGTAGAATCTTTTTACCGACTATAGACTGCGCTTGTATACACAGGTCGTCGCGTCGATGCCGACTATAGTTGGCGCTCGAGTACACAGGTCGTCGCGTCGATGCCGACTATAGTCGGTGCTCGTAACGAAAAGGTTAAAAGTGAAGATCGGGATTACACATCCACCTCAATACTATAGTTTAACAATTTAAACGAGTATTCTCTGCTTTAACCATAGCAAGGGTACAACTACAGACGTTAGACAAATCTACTTATACCTAATCTAACTAATCCAGACGTAATCCAATCTCCAAAAGGTAAGTACGTTCTACAATAGAACCTCGCTGGTTGGAACCTCATTAATTGCACGAAATTCTCGTTCGTTACATACTAGCGATTCCCACCACGAAATGTTAGAAGTTCTGGAACTCGTGGTGGGGACTGTGATGGCAACATAAGAGAAACGTGGAGTCGGAGAGTGGAGAAACAGTTCGCGTGATTGGTTGCCTCTTTCGTTGCACAATCCCGATTTTTACACGCACTTTCGGTCCCGCTTCGTGCAACGAGCGAGGTACTATTATAGGGAAGATCGAGGCAAGTTGATGCAGAGGCAGGTTGATATAATGCAATTATCTAGGCACTGCGTATATGTAGCACAATTATGGCCAGATATTTGAAGTTTGCTAGTTAACTGTCCCTTATGATGGAATTTACGTCCGTTCCTGCAGACGGAGATAGGTGTTATTCAGTCGTTTTTGTTTTTGTAGCAGCAAAGTCAATATTTGTGTTGGCTCTTCAATCTGTCTGGAGATATTATTAGGGGTACCCATAAGTAATCAATTATTTGCAAAGAATTTGTTTTGCCTTTAGTTCTGTACCGATTGTTGAAGAGGAAACACGTATTTTTTTAGTTTTCGATAAAGCAGCCTGTGTTCAAAATATTCTAAAAAGCATAATTTTCTTTTACAACCCTGTAATAAAATGGCGGCGTCCGTACCTTCCGAGGATCATATTCGTCATTGCATACTTTTTCATTTTCATGCGGGATTTAATGCAACGGTAACAACAAAGAAAATTTGCGATGTTTATGGAGATGTATTGAAGGTCAACAAGTGTCAACGTTGGTTCAAAAGGTTTGCTGCTGGTGATTATGATCTCTCTGAGAGGTCTCGAAGTGGACGACCAGTTGAATTTGATAATGACACCCTAAAATCTCTAGTGGAAGCTGATCCAAAATTAAGTATACAAGAATTATCGGGAAGTCTTGTGTCCACATGGTCAACTATACAAAGGCACCTACACGAAATGGAAAAGGCATATAGGCAAGGAATATGGGTACCGCTATGGGATATGGCTCCACCGACTATCATTTTTTCAGATCTCTGGAGCATTATTTAAGAAATAAAACATTCACTTCAGTAGAAGATATAAGGAGGCACCTTGAGTCATATTTTGCTTCCGGATTTCTATAAGAGGGGGACTGAAAATTTGCAGGAAAGATGGCAAACTGTCCTTGATAATGATGGAGATTATATGATAGATTAAGAAATAAAAACTTGAATTTACTACAAAGTTTGCTTTAGATTTCAAAATAATTGATTACTTATGGGTCCCCCTAATATATAAAACGTTATATGTATGTATTATAAACTACTTCGATTTGGCGTTAAGCTATTTGAAAAGAATGTAATTACGTTTTGTCCTTTTGTTTACATGGCTGATATTTTTTTATGGATATGTTTTTGTATAATAGTCTCCGGTGAGGGGGATTGATACATTTCTGTTATGCGGCACAGCGTATAAATTTTCTCTGACTAACTTTCTTTATTCAATTGGATCCTTCTCTTCTATTTCCAGAGAAATGGTTCGAAATTATATTGAAATGCAAAATATTTGAAGAAGACACTGAGAGTATAAATAGAATGAAAAACTATATTAATAGAAAATAGAGATGTATCTGTATGTATAAAACCTTCTGCAGGTCACACAGAAGTATGTCTTTCACAACAGGAAGCAAGGTCATAGAAGATGGATCCCCTAAACAGCATTTTTAGTATTCATCTGCTTATTCAGAGGTGTAGTTTCAAAGGCAAAATATCATGATCATTTTATATACAAGATTTTCCACTACAAGTGTGAAATATTTCAAATAATTTTTCAAATCCATCAAAGATGAAAACCAAGATCGATGATATTAGGACTTCACTCTTGTTTATACATTTGCAAAAAGAAATTGGAAAAATACTTTTTGACGAGTACAAAAGCTGTTTTAAAAATTAACGGTGTCGTAACTTGAAAAGCCAAAATTTTGAAAAAATTATATTTACACGACTTTGTAAGTATAATAAAAAGATGCAATTTTTAAAAGTTTCTTTCCGTTATCTTTTACCGTCCTGCTTTCTTTTTGACGGATGATTTAATTTCCAAAAACTGTACCATAGAACGAAAAAGCAAGTTTGTATTACGCACGTATTCCGCATTCTACTTGCATACAATACAAACTTTCATAATTTTCTGAATTTTCGAGTTCTCTCTCTTGTCTTGTTAGCATGTGCAAAAAGATATTACAAAGTTTATTTAGATACATGAGTAATAGATCTATAGGTTTCCTGAATGAACATACATAAGTAAATGCAAGATTAATTGGACGTTTTCATCGATTATTTGTTGGCTATTATTAAATTAATTCTAAAATTCGTTTTAAATTTAATCTTAAAACGATTAACAATTCGATTATATTTCTTTTCTCGTTTCTAAAGACGAGACGGCTGGTGCAGAAATGTAACGAAATACGACAATTTTTCTATGGAAGATAAACGATTGAAGCAGATTTGAAACCTTGCCAGTTAAAGGCAAACACATTTTTCATTTTTAATTCGCATTTCAAAAAGGCTGATGAGTAGTACTGGCAATCAATTAAAATCTCGCAACTAATGTTTGACCAAAAATTTGTCTACACTTTGTAGATGTTCAAAATAAAGTAGAAATAATATATTCTTTTAAATTATATTTTATATATTCTTTTAAATTATAAATTAATTTTTATGTATAGATAAAGCGGATGAAGTCTGCGGAATAAATTATGAGTGGAATTGACTGATTAAAGTTGCGATTATACTGAAAAGCGGGAGAACAAATTCGTCGCATTGGCATATGTGCGTTATGCGCAAGGTTTGCATGTCACGTCTAGAAATTGAATGGAGCAGACTGGAAATTTCAGAGGACGAAACGCGGAACTGGGAGATGGAAAACTTATAATTCGCAGTTGAGAAACACGAGTGCCGGAGTTTCCTTGATAGTTTCACATCGGAATGAACGTTTGAAATTGCAAGGCGCAATTGTGTATTTTTTAAAAAGTAAGTTCCAAAAGGTGCGTTCCAAGAAATATATTTGTTTATTCGTGTCGTCTTCTTCTATAAGAAAAATAAAAATTGTTCGACATTCATTATACACTCTTTAAGTGTCCCTTAGACAATCACTTTTCAAGCTGTCTATTTTCACTTCTTTTAGTTTATCTTCGTATAATTTCAAAACATTCGAATTGTTTTAAACTTTAAAAACTTAAAAATTGTTTTAAACTTTACTTTCTTTGTCCTCCTCTACGTGGATTCCATTAATATAATGCAAAACGAATTCCTCTACGTTTTGCAAGGTGTTGAAATCAGGCGTATCCTATTAGCCTATAGCAGGCCTAGCCAACTTGTGGCTCGTGAGCCACAAACGACTCCTCTCCCTATTCCTGGGTCCCCCCACCAATCTCCTGTGGAGTGTAGATGTGCTGTCCCTGCCTCACGAGAAGTCCCTCGAGACGGCACAGAGGCAAGAGGGGTCCTCGCACCCAGTGTTTAGGCTTTGACGTCACACGCTACACAGTATGCGTGATCGCTTTAACCAATAGTTGACTAGAGCCGAAAATGCGTGCGAAGCGAGGCGTGCCTCTTCCACTCTGACCAATCAACTCCGCATTCCTTTCACAGGACTTCTTGTGAGTTACGCACAGTACCTTCGTAGCAGTACACGACAGGCAACGCATGTCCTTTCTCCGTGGCGCATGCGCGGCGATGTTAGCCTCAGTAAAGTAAAATTTTGGGTAAAATAGGGTACCTTGATCACCCTGCAAAATGTTTAAAAATTGTTATGATTTGATTTTGAAAATAGCGAACTCTACGACTCTTTGTAGCTCTTTCTCCAATATCAGCTGCCATTGTATAATAAAATATTAACAATAACTTATCATAAACTCGTAGGACAGTCGTCTCGTCTCGGAAGAGATTATTCCGGTACTTTCGCGCCAATATTACTACCCCACTACCCCACTTCTCCTCATAATATAGATACAGTGAATTCTCGTTACGAGTCAGTGCCAACCTCACAATTTGGAGTCAGTGAAAGTACCCACACCACCGCGGTATGGGACCGAAGCTCGAGAGCCGTCGCCGCCGAGGAGTGTGCCACAACATTGTCGGGTATATCGGTGTAAGACCAGAAGACCACTACTAATCCAATAACAAAACTTCTTCATTTTTCATTATTTTTTCATGGGACTTTCACCAACATATTCGTGGCATTTTTCTAATTTGGTGGCCAAAAAGAACAAATTGCAATGTAAATCATAGCCTTTACCTTGACCACTAAAGAAATTTATATATAAAACTACACACTCCAGTGTATATTGTGATGATACGGAATTATTTAATACGTATTGACTCTACTATTTTTCTCCTAGTTATACCAGCTTATAATGAAAATTTTTTAATCACAGATAGCACGATAGCACTATCTAAGTTCATAAACATTAATGTTAGCAAAAATAACATGAAACATAGAGAAAGTCGTATTTTATCCAGTTGCCTCAGGACTCGTTCGATGCTGAAAATCGATTCTCTCAAAAGTGGAACGTTCTGTGAAGGAATTAAATTTTTCACGATATCCCATGAATTTCCATCTAAACTCTGTCTGTATATTTTTCAAATAAAAGTCAGAAAACAATGTTCTAAAAATACGCGCTGTGTGAAATTTAACTCGTTTCAAAAAATGTTCAATAGAAAACCGATATAGAATTTATTCTAATTTAACATACTTGATAGTATTTCTAACATAACACAGAGGCTTGTCGATGATAAAAAAAAACTAAACTCGTTACTGTGCATTTAAAAGTTTTCTTCGTTACGGCGTCCTTGTTACGTTAATTCATATTAGTCCATATCAATTAATCGCTTGTATTAATTTTGGCGAATTAGTTTTTCAAAGTTATCACTACGAACTTTTAATCTGTTATCTACCTCTTACTTCAATAAGCTGTAAAGCTGGTTTATTGCATGAATATCTTTCTAGTAAGCTCGTTTCGTATAAAATTGATCGCCAGTGATATGAATTACAAACAATTGTTTTGAAATTGTTTTGAAATTTTTTGAAAAATTATGGGATACTACGTTAACATTTTATTTAGCTTTACGAATGAGTTCGCCTGATTTGCGATCGTATTACGATTCGTGTTACATACAGGTGTGCTGCATTATGAGATACGTACACGAGCTTGCACATTCGAAGTTTATGGTCACCAATTTTGAGTGAAAAGAAAGGATTGTATTTCCGTGACAAGAAGTCTCATTGTCAGTGACGAATCGTAGGGACAGAACTTGAACGATTGATCACATCGATCCATCTCGTGCTGTTAACTCCAGTTGAAATTAAAAGTCCGGTTTCGGTATTTATTTCCAAGTTGCCGGTACCTTAAGGGCCCGGGATAGTCACATGACTTTTTCAGTGTCAGCAGGACGGTAACTGTTGTATAATTTCCATTCACAGCCTTCAGACACAGACTTAAGATCCGTCTTGATCTTGATCCGACGGGTCTGAAGTCTGTGACTAAACTTATCACATTTTTTGCTCTCTATTATCGATATTATGAATTCTGACGCCAGAAACGTGCTTCAAGTTTTTGGCTTTGTTTCGCAGAGAATCAAGACAAAATATAGCTCAATTTGTAGCTGGAGATATTTTCTAGCGCGCGCTACTCTCTATTTCATCCAGAAAACTCATCCAATGACATAAACATGCTTGCATTCCACGGCATGCACATCGTTAATTTTTGGCCTACTTCTGACACTTATATTACCAAATATCTGCATAATCTCGTCAGCTCATGACCAGCGCGCGCTTGATTGAACCTTCCTCTTTCGAATAAGGCCTTTCTCAGCGAAAAATATTCTCATGTAAGGAGGAAAAGTTGAGGCACGTAAAACTTTCGTCTATTTTTGTCGGTAATGTGGTCACTCTACCTTACCGGGAATCTACGAACTTATCGATACAAGAGTCAATAGCGATCGATTTTGACCACTGTTTTTTGCTCTCACATCTTCAGATTAGCAACGACAATTCAATTTTATCGTTTCATAGTTTATTTTCGTTGTATTGTTCCTTTTACCTCTTGTTTACTACACTTTCTTTTTTATGGTACATATTGTGAACACTTGTTATTATTAATGTTATTACTTCTATAATACTTCTCTGATTCTAAAATTTCTTAGCTCAGATTAATTAACTTATTTTTTACAATGCATTATCTAAACGACAATAATTTGACTACACTCTGCAGCAAATTTTTATTAGCGCAGGTGACTATTTATGAGTATACATAATACATTCGTATACATAGTGCTGAATTTAAATTGTCAGACTTTACTTCCATTACAATTCCACGAGATAAGTTAGTATGAGAAACACAATTGTACTTCTCACATGAAAAGAGGACGCATAAAAGAATACACGAAACATAGACCATGAGACATCTAAGGAAACATTGATAAAACTACTCAAATGCCAAAACTTTTCAAAGTTGAAAGAAGCACAATAAACAACAGAGAAAGAGATATTTAACACTCGATTGCCTAAGGAAGTCATTTTGACTGCTTTTTAATTTCAATTAGAAAAACAATTATGTATATAATGACACAATTTCTTAGAATTTTGTGACTTTTTGTACAACATATAAATGCGTTTATTAATATTTGTAGTTACCACCTCCCACCTTCAATTCCGGTATATATATAATATATATATCTCTGTGTGTGTGTGTGTGTTATACCTATATTGCCCAAAAGCAGTCATTTTGTCTGCTTGGGAAATTTTAAATAATCAAATGACTTGTTATTGAATTGAGTAAATTTCTTATATTACCAGTTCGGCTCTGTATTGAAATGACTAAAGTAGTACTTGTTATTCGAATCTTTATGCAGTGATACTTATTCTAACAAGTTGTTTATTTTATTTCATTTGCGCCCTAAATTCATGAAAGAAATGTCGAATAGAAGTGAGTACAAATAATATATGTAAAAAATGTCAAAAGTATGTTTGCGGAAGATGTACACATAAAAAGATTTCCACTTTCATTTGCATAAAATGTACAAGTAATAATGCATAAATTATTTTTTTTTCCAAGAGAAGTAAATTTTTTTTATTGTTAATATTTACTAATAACTTGTTATATAACTGTAAATAATATAAAAAATATTAAAAATTAATTTTAAACAAATTTCTTTACACATTAGTTATTCTTTCACAATGCAGTCATTTTGACTGCTTTTCGGCAATATAGGTATATACTAAGTTTCAGTCTTTCTAGTGTTAAATGAAAATTATTAACAGTAGGTTTACGGGACCCGTCAAAACGTCGGGTTCTAATATTTTTAATTTACAATTATTAAGATTCTAAAGATACATGCATGAGGAATTATTCAACAAATGTATTTGTTTGGGTACATGTTATTAAAAAAAGTGACTAAAAATTTGGGCAGCACATTCTTGTAATTTTTATAAAGAGATGTAAAATAGTCACTTTTAATGCTCTGGAAATCCAGTGTTAAACAGTATGACAAACAAGTACGAGTGTTAATGTAGATATAATTTAAATATGGCTGCAAATTCACTGCAAATTGTATAACAAAATATATTAAATTCAGTATTCATGTAAGTGAGGAAATATTACATTTTCTAAAGTCAGTACAGTATGTCTCACAAAAGCGTATTGGTGATATTTCTGGATTGATATATTTGTACAAAATTTAGAAGATATGTATAAAAAGAATATCCAAAATATTAATACACTTTAACTAAATAGTGGGTCCAATTTCTTCGAATTTCCAATTCGACCAAACATTTTTTATGAGATTTTATCTGGTGACTGGGATAGCCAATCGATCACAATCGTACGTTTTCTGTCATTCATTTTGTGTATACGCGGTTTCAGTGTTTCGAGCTTTTATTCTTTTACAAAATCTATTTACTTTTACATTAACTTTTGTATCAAATAAAACGAACATGTCGTGTAACAATAAGACCATAAATACTTTATCAAAATTTGTACAAAAATATGAAATTTGAAAAAGCAGATTTTGATTTGAACATTCTCAATCTTAAAACAAAAAGTAATCCTAAATTATGTAGATGCCCATTTCGTATGCGGTTTGTGTGCTATAGCTATAGTTCTATAGATATCGTTACAAAATTACTCGAGAATTATCTTTATAAAGAATTACTCGAGATAAATCTTTATACTCCCACATAACCAATCAATTTATTTTCGTAGACACATTTTAGATACAGTTTGCTAAATTAATTGTTTCTTTTTTTATAGTGTGTTTAAGGTCACATGCACCTGCTGAGGTTATTAGTGACCACTATGGGTGTATCGATGGCTTGGAACGTGTCTAACAGACGGTACAGTGAATTCCCGCTATAAGTCAGTTGCGTGGTTCTGGCGAGAGACATTGTGATGAAATCTGAGGTTCCGCCGAACGTCGCATTGGAAATGCACAGTGCACGCTGGAAACGCAAATGTCGCTATCCGTCTCTATGTCATAAACATATAGGTTTATTATTATTACATTTTATATTATTTACCATAGGTTTATGACATTGCACGTAAAAAAGGACAGCGGTGCTCGATATATCGTATACCCCGCGTTGCTGTGGGTAGTTCCGACGACTTTCAACCGCGAATCTTGCACTGACTTACAACGGGAATTCACTGTATAATTTTTCAGAAAATTTAGCACGTTTTTGCAAGAGTCTTCCGCTTATAGCATGTTCAGCGACCCTCGTATGTTGTGATGTACTCTTTTACTTAAATAACTTGTTCAGATGTAAATGTTTGATTTTGAAAACGCGAAGAATCTTAACTGGAACATGTTTATCACACGGACAACATTTATCTGCTATTCAGAATCACACGAGAGAAATTCTTCTGCAGTCTAACAAATTGTCATTGCGAGTGGGATCAAAAGTTGCTTCGTTATCGTACGCATTTGGCAAACACGTGCGTTTCAAAGATGCTGACTTCAAATTCAGTAGCAATTGACATGTCGTTACTTGCGAAGCTAAATACATAACAATTAATGGTTTCGCTGAGCGTACATTCCACGAACTTTAGTACTTTGCTAATTACTCGAGAAGAATCCCCCCCCCCCCCCCCCCAACCTTCTAACCTCTCTCCATTAACAGGTCGTTAACAGAAAATTTGTAAAGTAGATACCTATACCGGTTATAACAAAGTTTTATTTATATACACTAAAAAGTCACTTGTAAAAAGACTATTAATACCAAGAAAAACGCATATTCCTTTTTGTTAGAAACTATTCATAGATACAGAGTATACGAACTAAAGTGTTACAAGCTTCTTGTTTTTTAATCAATACATCAACTGCTAAGCAGAAAAGCAGAGCTGCTCAACTTTTTTAAGGGAGAAGTGATATTGATTTTTTGTTACTGTGACAACTCTCATGAAACTGAATAATATTTACTTGAACCATATTTTTTTTATTGTGCATGGTTGCAAATTCACAGCGAAAAATTAAAATTGATTTTCCAAATACGTTCGTTGGCAAGAAGTAGACATTTTCAATTCTGCTTACGAACACATCTCTCTTTTTGGTAATGCAAAAATGTTACAATTGGCAGTTGCCTTGCAAAATATGTATTAAACCAGATTTGCAGAATTTACACAGAACACATGTTTAAAATTAGGAAATTTGTTTGTAAATTCTAAAATTAAAATATTTTGATAATTTGTTATACTACAAAACTAAAAAATATCTACTTTGTATTTCGACTCTAAAAACCATTTTTTTTAAGTAATTAATGGGCTTTTTTCAAGAGGCGTGACATGAAATTTAATAAAATCAAACTTCTGAAGTTCTAAATAAGAGATACAAGCTTTTAGCTTTTGTTCTTTAAAAATAGTAATAAAAATTCACTTCAATTTTCAAAATTGTAAGAAAACGTTTGAATGTTTTTCGATCATTTGTTTCGAAAACTGTTCGTTGTGCAAAAAAGTAATAGAGCATAAAAGACGAACTGTGTACGTATCTACAAATTCTGTTTCACACATATGTTTTGATATAATTGATAAGTTAGGAAATATTTTTAAAAAAACCCGATTTTATGGACATTTAAACATTTTAATTTAAAGGCTCGGGAGTAGGTATCTTCGACATCCAAGTTCCTATTTTGCACAGATTATTTTTTTATTATGACAAATTGTGTTTGTGGCATTGAATTTTATACTAATTCCAGCAATAATTAAAGCAATACAGTATATTTTGCAAGATTATGTCAACAATGATTTGTGAAATTCCGGGATAAACTCAGACGGTTGGTACAGGGCCCCCTACACCATTAAATATCTGTTACACCACCTAGCGACAATTTTAGTAACTGCAACTCCTGCCATTTCAGTTACAACGAAAGAGGGCGCGCACATGCAATTATACAATTAAATGGTTAAAGAGCACTAAAAGCGACTATTTTTCATTACTTTATAGATAAAAACAGAAATGTATCTAAATTATAATTAATGTATTATAATGAAAATAGTCGCTGTAGGCACGTCCTGTATCGTAGAAATTGAAAGTGTAAAAATTGCAGCTAGTAGACTCTGCTGCCAATATCGCGCCTAATTGCAGAAACAGATGGATAGACTGAATAAATACATCTTGCTGCGGAAAACGAACATTTTTACTTTGCAAATGAAAAATGATAGGAAGAATGAAACACACGAGCGCCGAGAACATGATGTCACTTGTGCAAATTACTCGGGTCCAGAAAGGGCAAATTGAAAATGCAAAAAACGCACGGGACTTGGCAGGAGATGTAACGGATTCTAAAGCAGGTCTTGCAGCAGGTGAAACCAGGATGGATGCTAATTAGCGTAGAGACGCCACCGGAGGGTGGACGTACCAGCGTAAGTGTCATAATCCGGAAGAGTTTAAGGGGATTAAATAATAAAACACGCTCATTACACGAACAACCTTTGCCTCTGGTTTCGTAAACTATTTGTACGTACATGAATATTTCTTGCCTGCGTTGGATGCGAACAGAACACGGTAGCAATCGTTGTTAATCGTTGCAGAAATAACGGCTGTCCTATATTGATAGCGAGAAAATCTAATAAATCGAAGCAAAGTTCCTTGGAAGACAATGTGAATGCAGTTGAATAATTACATTCTTCATAACATAACCTATAACTTTAGGTTGAATGACCGAAACGCAGATTCTCAATTAACATGTTTTCCACACTACCAGAACTAAAATAGTAGTATGGAGTACTGTGTAGCGATATTATTTGACATGTAATTGTTACGTAAGACATAACTAAATGTACAAACTAACGTTTCCAAATAATATTGATTGATAAGCATTTTATGTGCAATCACAGAATAAAAAAATAAACCAAGAGAAAACACCTAGTGCTTAGTGCCTGGTGTTTAATAAAAAACACCTAGTCCTTAGATTTGCTCGACTCCGGTGAAATTTTACTCGGAGAGGTGACTTCTGTTAAGACACAAATTTGTGGCTACTACCATAGATACAAGCTCCGCGCTTAACGTGCATAACTTTAAACACGCATAACTTTTGAACCAGTAAATTCCTTGCATTAAAACTTCGATTTTTGGAATTTTCTCGTCAAGATTTGCAGGATTATATATTAAAAAATGAAACATTTATGGGTTGTTAAAGTGAAGTTTAACTCAGGATTAAACTAACAATATATGTGTATTAATTGCGGTATATATTAAGTTCTAGAGTTTTAATTCCACAGCTTTTATTATATTTCCACTTTGCTCGTCGTATTATATTTATATTCTCTCGTAAGTACGGAGATTTAATATTTTTACATAGATTGTACGATTGTTATTTAAAGTTCTTGTTATTATTTTTTCGTAAAACTTTTAAGCGTAGACAGAAATCAATCTGTAAAATTTTGAAGAAACATGCCATTTCAAGTCTTCGAAAGGATCTATCCTGTTGTAAAATTTCATCTAAATACAATGTTCCTGCTGAAATATTAACAACAAATCAAAAATAAAAGAAATAGATCATGGCCATTTAAAACACACGAGACATTCAAATTACATACTCACTTGTTTTAAGTATCAGTTATTTCAAATATATTGGAACTTAATCCTTAAGTGTATCATCAAAATATAGTTTACAAGTGTAATGATCCAATTAAACTATATTTAATATTATAGTTACATTTCATGTTCATCACTATCGAAATGGTAAATAGAAACGTAGTAAGATGATAAACTTTCTGTAATTCTTTTGATGACCTTGAAATATGCGTTCATTTTAAGCTTGAGTTAGGTCTGGGCTAGGTTTAGTATAAAAAATGTAACTGCACCTTTCACGAAATATTATTCTCGATTAATATTAATAGAAATTGGAAAAATTTCAGCCATTATGTACGTACCTACATCATATAACGAAACATTTGAAAACCTTTATCGACAGACGCGACCCAATACAGCTCCCATAAATGAGTGGTCATCGATTTAGTTATTCCGGGCACTGAATTGATTTAGTGCGTGTACTCGTTTTGAAAAAGAAAAAAAAACGAGAAACAGAAAATCGTAAATATCACCGGAAATGTTTCGTTTCATCAATCGCTAATTAAATTCGCTGCACGATATTTCGATTACACGTGGACCGTTTCGACGAGTCTTCTTGCTAGAATTATTCGCCTGCATAATATACAGAGATATTCAGTCAATACTGTTCATTAAAATAACTCGTATTTGGTGATTTTGTTAAAAATATGTAATATACAGTATTGCATATTTATTTAAGACTGTGTTACGACAAATAGAAAAAAAAACTTAATTGAGCAGTACTAGAGCCTAAACATAAGACGAAAATGCATTAATCCTTAGCGTACGAAGTGGGCTCTCTTAACTCTTTAGATTTAGATGTTTTATTTCATTCTGAAAAAGTGTGATTGTGCGCTTAATTGTTTTTAAGCGACGATGAGTATACTTGACAAAAACAGACTAAGTGCACTTACTGTAAAGCTAAAATAAATTGTAATAAAATACCACACTTTTCCAATTGTTTTTTTGTTTTGTTGCAAAATTCATACTTTAAAGATCCATGAATGGCATTTACAGAATTTAAAATTTGACTAATTCGTAAACAAAAAAAAAAAAGAATAATCGTTATTTAGACCTAAAAATCTTTTTATATCACATGATCAAATATTTGGAAAAGAGAAATTAAAATTTAAGAATGTAATTTGTATTCAGAGAGAAGAATGAAGAATCGTTGCGTTTTGTTTAGTTCGTTATTATTCTAAAACATTTTAAAATTACGAAAACATTTCTTGTTTTACCTTTTTACTGAAAATAGATTTAACAAATGATTTTTCAAAAAGAATTAAAGACTTCTGTACAGGTTTAACAACGTCGTTAAGAGTAACTGTATTCATATTTTAAATTCATGAATATTTATTACAAACAGTTATTCCAACAATAATTTTATCTAGAAGGGGACAAAATCAAATTTTTGTCTCGATAACTATTATGTTTACAAGGCTGTAGAAAAATGGTCAAATGTATTAACAGTGTTAATAGTTTACTGAATTAAATGACTAGTATAAGAAGTATTTTATGTATACAAATTAAACTGATTCTGGGCAAAAATCATTTACTTAGGTACATATTCAGAAAATAAAATTGTTTGAATGAATTTTAGCGAAATTGTTGCAAATGCGTGAAAATTGTGTATCACATTTAATTTTCTCAGAATTAATCCTATTGTATATTAGAAGTACAAGTATCGTTGTTCTAGAAACTACAAGAATATAGATATAAATAAAAGAATAAAAGAGATAAACTGCACATGCGTCGACGAGAAGAGTTCTAAAGGGGCTATAAAATTTCGGAATCTATAAAAGATCAAAGTCGTTTGGTTGCTCGTTCGTGCACGTACCGTTGTTCGCGATTGTTTTATTCAAACTTTCAATGATAGTTTTCCAAAATTAGTTGCCCATTACGTTCCTCGGTATGCCCCTATACGGCATTGAAGTACTGAAATATCGGAAGTTGCAAGGAACGATTGCTGAAAGAACGATCTCAACTTATACCGTAAAAAGTCCATTCTAGGTATAGTTCAATTGAAAGTTCTGATATGATTAGGTTCTCGTTTCTATATTATCAATTTCACAATTCAAAGTTATTCTCCGAGCACATATTTTTCTGTTCTGGAAGAAGTTCATAAACAACGTTCAAAAATTTGTCTATTTGACTGAATTATAGCTTCCATGTTTATATTTGGTAAGTTAAGATTTATTGAAAATTTTCTGCAATGTTCTAACTATTGTCAAGAGAATTTCTGTAAGCTAGAAAAAGTAGTTGGAATCGTTGAATTTCATAAATTTAATACACATGGTTACTCAACAGTGGTCTACTTCAAATTGATCAATTTTTCAGTGTATTTATTTCATCCCCGTTATATATTTTCCTTATATATTTTTACTTCTTTCCAAATTTTTCTATGTACAGTGTTTACTCGATATATGTCCAAAATACGGGTCTAGCCAGTGACATATATCGGCCAGGAGATATTATTGTTTGATACACAACGACGGTTGGAAAGGGCAACGATGCACGAGGTATACCCCGCGGCAGTGGGGATAGTTCTGAGACTTTTATCGGCTAGGCATTTGGGACATATATAGAGAAAACACTGTAGATAGCTTTCGGTATTCTTATAGGGTCATTTCATGTCAAATCGATCACTTTTTGACGTCACTATCGGCGATTTTACTCTTAGTGAAACATGTTGTAGCCCATGTGAAAATAGAAGGGGGCAGGGATTAAGTAATCATTTTGTCGGTTTAGAATTTGTTTAGAAATTACAGGCCTTCGAAGTTTGCTATTTTTGCCCCTTTTGGCGAAAGCGGGCTTCGCTTACGAATTTTTATCTCAGAAACTGTTTGTCAAATTCAGCTACATTTGTTTGTTTTAGTCATAAAGAATTGGGCTATTATAAAATAATTTTTTCAACCTCGATAACTAACTTTATACTGTCGAAAAATGTAAACAAATTCTTTTCTTGCGTTTTTCTCGATGAGATGCCAGAGTGAGTATATATTCTCTTCTATTTTATTATCACAAATTCTTATTCGTGTAATAAGATCGAATTATTATTATTAACATACTTTGGATAAAAAAAATAGATTTATTGACGTATAATATACGTATAATTAAAAATTTTAAAATTGACTTTATGTCAACTGTGAGGCTCATACTGTTTGTAAAAAACTAAAAAATATCTTCCACATCTACTTAAAATTGAGAAAAAAGTCAACCTTCCAGATGACATAAGTAAATTAGCTACTGTTCAAGCTTTTCTCAGTTACTGTAAAAATTAGTATTGTTTCAATGACGTACTATGCGACTTTATCATCAATTGAATAGTGTTACATGTCAGTAAACTAAAAATACTATGACATTTGATATATTTTAATCACTATTCATACTATTTCATTTATCACTTACAACAATATACATAGATACTCATTGTCAGTATGCGTAACACAAACAATTCTCGTTTACAAAATTTAGAGTAACTTTGAATTATATGAAAATGAATACAGAATTTTTATTATTAATATTATATTATTCTTTTTTTGTTCTTTTGTGCGAAATATACCTATATAAAACAGATATTTAGCGTTTGAAATAATTATTTCAAAAAACGTAAAGTTATGTTTGGTTATCGTTAAGAATTCAACGCTGGAAAAACCCAAAGTGAACGCTTCATAATGTATTTAAAAAATGAGAAATTGCATCTATTAATCTGTTACATTTAATGATCTCATAGGTAATCATAGTAATTTTGGTAAAAGCAATCATGAATACATGCCAGGTCATTCGTCTCGGTGTTATACATATAAATAAACAGAAATCCATCCAATTCAATTTACAAGTAAAACGCTAAAATAAGCTGCGGAATGTTTTATAGTCCAACAGTGATTTACTGTCTACTTTATTTTTCGTTGGCTCGAGGTTCTTCCCGCATTGTTCTTTCTTCTGTGAAACTAATGGTGGAGGTTGAAACCTAAACGGAGGGGCGAAAATAGACGAATACGGGCGTCACTTGATAGAGGCGAAAAGATAAGTCGAAATTACGGTCTTTAGTTGGTTAAAGAATTCCGCAGAAGGGTGTAGAGATACCGGGCGAAATGTTTACCGTTGCAATCACGGGGAATTAACGTTAAACCGAATTTGCAAATCGGTGTTGTCAAAGCGGAAACACGTGTGCGTATACGATCAAATTGGAGACAATGATTGCGAATAACTACCTGTATAATTGAAATTTCTGAACTGGAATTTAGAATCAACCAAAATGTGTTGTTCGTGCGTTTCTTATTTTATATAAATTGTAACGTTTTAATGGAAACGATTTATTTATTTTATAGTCAATGATATAATTCCCATAAGTTTTTTACTTTTCCCACCGCTCTACGAACTTTTTAATTCCGCATTAATAAAATTTTTGCGGTTTTAGCGAGAAATATTCTACCAGTTTTAGTTGAGAAATTTTGAAGCCTTTCCTGTTCACGTAATTTTTTAACGATCTAAACAGGTAATAATCCGAGGATGTTAAATCAGGAGGAAGCCTGATTGAAGAAGAATTATGTTCAATAATTTCCTAGATTACGTCTTCAATTTTGTTCAATTTTTTGCAACAAATTTTTTAACGAATAGTCCGATTTGAATGCAAAATTTCATAATCAATTATTCCTTTCATGTTCAGCCATATTCAAAGCATTACGGACGAGCTTTTTCCACGCAATATATCAATAAGTCCATTATGACCGATAAGTTTAATATTTTAGTTTCAGTGTAATATCTTTTATTAAAGCAGTATGATTCTGTCATTTAAGATCACACCGTACCTTAACAGTTTCGGCACAACTTAAGACTGCTTTTCAATAGAAATATTTCATGTTTTCGAAGAAATGAAAGTAAAATAATAAAAGCTTCATTGATTTCTGCAGCCAGAATTGATGGTATGTACATAAAAACATTTTTGAATTTACTTACTCGGAAAGTAGAGCCTATATATTTGCAAATGCAGTTTTTGAATATTTCTGACCAAACGATAGCGAAGTGAAGACATAAGAACTCCTTACCTGTAACACAAAAGAGAATAAATTTTTATTATAACATAGATAAAAGGATAATTTTTAAGTACATTAATTTATTGTATATAATAATTATTTATTATATTGAATAATATGATAAATAAAATAAATAAAAATAATAAAAAATGAAAAAATATAATAAAAATATAATATAATAATATAAAATAACAATATCATGTATAATATGATATCTAATATATATTTTTTTTATTTATTTATTATATATATGTATATGCACGTCCCTTCCCGTGAACTCCCTCTCCCCAAAATCTAACCCAAACCTAACCAAAATTCGTTCATAATAACAATAGAAACTTTAGTTAAATTAAGTATTTTAATGTTTCCTGGAGTTGCCACAGACTACAGAGAGTTAGTTTTTATTGCTATTTGCAAAAAATCTTGGTTAGGCTGGGTTAGATTTGGCTTTGGCCTTTCGGACATCTAAAAATTCGAATAGCTTCATGGTCAATCATTCAACTTAAATATGGAAAAGACAAAGTAACTCTGCTAAGTGCTGACCACTGTCGCCAGATCAAGACTTGTGTCCCCACAGTAACTTTCCCGTCTACCGCGCTATTCCCCCACGCTACCGCCACAGCCCGACCACGTGACGCGTTTCGTCTCTGTCATACATACTTCGGTACTGGCAGAAAGAGGGTAACTTTTTCCCCTCAATTCGTGCTCCTTCCCCAAATCTGGCGACACTGCTGCTGACTATTGTAAATATGTGCTTATCATTTATATGTTACGGTCAATGTGTTTAACGTAGATATTACATGTATCGAATGCCGTGGACACTGTATACAATGCCCAATTTTTTGGGCAGTGTGTATAATGGGCATGTATTTCACAAATGGCCCGGACATTGTATATAATGTCCATGGTTCGTTGGGCAGTGTGTTGAATCCATAGTTGACATTCTTTTATGTTTATCTTTCATCGCTTGTAATCTGCCTATAACTGACAATCTTCTATGCTTATCTTTCATCTCTTGTACTCTGCCCATAACTGACATTCTTTTATCATGATCTGTTATCGCTTGTACTCCCCGCCTATCGCTCCTACTCATACTTCTATTCTGATAGACGTCTCCATGTCTCAGTCCTCTCAGTCGTATTTTATTTCACTTACAATAACGGTAAACTTGCCGATCAGGGTCCTCCTCTCAGACTTTAACAGGACTTTTTTTAATCCCTTCGTTTTAACCTACAAGTAACAGGAAAAATAAAAAAAACTATCGGTCGGACCTCGATGACTTTGAAAAAATATAAAATACTGCTGAAACGGGTGAAAACGCCATATCCTTATGGAATACAGCGGCCGAATAACATGTACAAACGGGCAGAGGATGATTCTATATGTAAAAATAAATCGAAAAAAAGCAAGAATATTTTTTCGTTTGACGCCTCGTTTTCAAGAAAATCGAGTTTAAAGATTCGTCGGGTTCGCGTGCTGTAGTATACGCAGTAAGTAAAATTGTTTGGTTATGGATTTGAACATGCGTGGTCGGGTCGGCCTGACAGCCGGTCCTTTCCACCCCTCACCCACTCTCCTGACCTAATCCGAACTCACTCGCCATTTTTTTAAGCGACTTGGGATTAGGTCGTGAGGGGGGCGGAGAGGGCAGGTTCGACCGTGTATACAAAAATCCACGTTTTCACCCGTTTCTGGAATATTTTATATTTTTTTGTCACTCCAAAAAATTGAGAGTGAGTTGCGATTAGGTTAGGGGGATCTGCGGCGAAGAGGGCCCGACCACGCATGTGCAAATCCATGACCAAACAATTTTACTTCCTGCGTAAACTATAGCACGCGAACCCGACGAATTTTTTTTTATCGTTATGATTTATGATTTTTTATCGCTATGGACATTCTACATATGTACATATAACGTATACGAGAGGTATGTGTGTCGTATTGTAGGTTAGAAAACCGATTCTGTGCAGTAGCAACGGTTTCTTGCAAATATTTCGGAAACGAAGCTCGTCCGGCGGTAACATATATAGGAAAAAGTTGTTCAGAATGATGACCTTAACACTAGAATGACCGGAGCAGTCAAAATGACTGCTTCCTAATTTTTTCTTTTACAATTATTGAAATTGTAAAAACGTTTTCATCGGAAATTTTTTAATGAACCTCTTCATTGAAGCATATATTGTAATAAAAGTTGTATGAAGTCTGAATGGGCACAGTCTTGTCATTGTTACAAAGCAATATACGTCAGTCGCATTTATTGCTCGGTCGTTCTAGTGTTAATAACATATTGCAAGGTCATTAAAATCGTTGGGTTAGGTCGTTTTGTAGGTTAGAAAACCGACTCCGTGAAGTAGCAATAGTTTGTTGCAAATATGTCGGAAACGAACCTCGTCCGGCGGTAACATGTATAAGAAGAAGTTGTTCAGAATGATGACCTTAGTAACATATTTCAAGGACATTAAAATCGCTGGGTTAGGTCGTGTTGTAGATTAGAAAATGGACTTTGTGCAGTAGCAACAGTTGTTTGCAAATATCCCGGAAATGAAAGTCGTCGGGTGGTAACATATATAGGAAAAAATTGTTCAGAATTATGGCCCTAAAAAAATATTATAAGGTCATTGAAATCGGCGAGGAATCCCCCACGGTAAATAATTACCAAACTTATTCTCCGAAATCATGTTAATCTCTATCCGTCCTTTACATTCATGGTGATCTAAGTCTCGTATTTCGTGGATCGATACGAAACAATATGATTAATCAGAATCATTAATTGTTTAATAACGTTCTTTTTACTTTATGTAATTACTTTCTTATTCGTGTTGTTTCCCGTTCTGATCTATGCGCATCGCCACTGAAATTAAAAACTCGAAAACAAAAGTGAAACAGAACGTTTCTCTTGATTTCTGTCTGATACAGTCACAAAGTGAAATTGCTTTCGGCGAAAATAACTTCTAATTGAGACGTAGCCACATGTGTTACTCGTGCTGTATGAGCTGTACGTGAGTTCAGATATATTGTACCTATGTCCGAATAGTAGAAGTTTCTCTATTATTTCAAACGTAAATATTTGTCGAAACCTGGAGTCGCGATATTATGTAGGATGGAAACACGTGGGCTGAAAATGTCAGTATACCTGATTTAAATTCTTGGGAACCTTTAATGGTAACTTTACTTCGAAAACTTTGTGACTTATCAAGACATTATGCTAAACTTCGTGTTTTAAAGTTAAAATACCAATACTTTACTAGAGGTGTCAAACATGTTCAGAAGTTTGGATGCAGGTATTACGTGTACATTGATCGTTTAAAGTCTGAATCTGTTTAAAACTTTCGATAAAATAATCCGTACTGCTTTGTTATTGATTTATTTTTTTCTCATTACTAGCCCATTCTGTTTGGAATTATACGAGAGTCATAAAATTATTATAAATCAACTTTTAAAAATTTGAAAATACTTTTCCCAAGTTAATTTGTTGTTACAAAATCTATAGAAAATTATAGAACAAAAACCAATCAACATTGCCATTTTATTAGTAGAATAATGAAGAAATTTCTATTCTTGTAACTACATAAACATTCAACATTATGGTGGAGAATTTTCGAAAACTTCCTCACGAATTTCTAGTAATAATACTTGTAATTTAACGTATTCTCAATGTGGAAATCTATTGACGCTGAAGCACTAGTGTCCTCGATTATTGTGTTTTTTAGATCCCAGTTTTTTACTTGAACGTTGTAAACTGGAATTCTCGGACGAATGGTGGCTACATATCAACAACTTTTGACGTTCAACGAAACATTTTGATTGTTGGAACGAATGAAATGATACTGTAAACTTCCTTGGAACTGTACCATCAACATAGCATAACCGTTATAACAATATCTCGCGTGTTTAAATATACTTTTCATACTGGTAGTTTATTACTAGTAGTTTGTAATATTCGGCGGCGTACTGCCTGACTGCGACAGTGGCGCTAGTAGTGAAAAATGTCGGAACCGCGAGGTGCAGTTTCAGACGCCTCGTGACAGGCAGTATGCCGCCGAATATTACAAATTACTCCACGATAACGTACAAATAGACTTTTAGAAAACCAAATTGAACAAATCTGAATTGCTCAATGCAATATTGAAGCGTCAGTTTGAGCCCTCGTGAACTCTTCAATTTTCGTATACGTATATGGGTTTCTTCTATGGGTGTGTGATTGCACAGAGTCATCAAGGCGGCAAGGCGGGCTAAGGGTAGTCACGTGACTTTTTCAGTCTCAGCAGGTCGGTAACTGATGTATAATTTCCATTCACAGCCTTCAGACACAGACTTGTCACATTTCTTGCTCTGTATTATCGATATTATGAATTCTGACGCCAAAAACGTGCTTCAAGTTTTTGGCTTTATTTCGCAGAGAATCAAGACAAAATATAGCTCAATTTGTAGCTGGAGATATTTTCTAACACGCGCTACTCTCGATTTCATCCAGAAAACTCATCCAATGGCATAAAAATGCTTGGATTCCACGGCATGCACATCGTTAATTTTTGGCCTACGCTTATATTACCAAATATCTGCATAATCTCGTCAGCTCATGACCA
>CM052124.1:7104400-7122946 GCA_028454245.1 Halictus quadricinctus
CATTAATATATTAAAGTAAAAGTTTTACTCATTTAACGTCATATATTATTAAAGAGATTTAAATAAATAATTAAACTATGTCTGTCTATACTTTCAATTATTTTCAATAAAATTTTTATAAACAGAAAGCAAAATGTGGTGCATCTCTCCCGAAATTATCCTACAAGAGGCTGTACGTGTACAGGGTGTTTATAGTAAATTGGAGCAGCGTTTTTCTCGTAACTAGTGAGTATTTAAAAGAAAAGAAAGAGGAGGAAGTTATACTGTAAGTCTTACGGGCATATGGCAACCCAATAATCTATGACAATTTTTTATATTCACTTTATATTTCGAGAAACGACGGCGACCTTCAGGTTTCTATATGGAATGCTATATGTTTTTTAATACCATAAGGCATTAAAAATTTAAAGCGTGGGTCAAGACAAATTCATTCATATGTAACATAATGACTTCCAAGGTCATAGAAGGTCAGGAATAAGAGAAAGACCGAGCATTTCGTAACATTGTATAAAAATTCTATTTTCGTAACGATGAAGAAGCTGAATTTGTTTAAGAAATATTAAATTTTCAAATATTCGAACACCATTTTAGAAAGTAATAAAATTCTTAGCTTGTAAAAACGGTATTACAAAATATAGAATAACGGAATTACTATACATCTAAATACAATGTAAACTATTCGTAAAGTATTACACGCTCAAATATTACAAAACTTTTTTTAAAAAACAATTTTTTTTAGGCGAAATGAGTAAAGAAGGGTACAGGCTCGAGAAGCCCTCCCTTGGGACACTGCGTGACGGCTCGAGGCTCGAGAGTGCTAGGGTTAATAGTATAAGCACCTCCAAGACGGAATTTGTGCAAATTAATTACAGCAATGTCACGAGGGTTAAACACTAAAGTGACAAGTCCTTTGGTGCAAGATTTTCAATGGGACAAAGTGTTGGCCATCCAGTATGAACGGGTGAATCAACTTAATTCAGTTTCTGTAATGAAAAGTGAGTAGTATTGACGTTTGAGAGTCATCAATACCTAGAGGTTTGGGTAACTTAATACTGATAGTATCCCTACATCAAGGTCTCGTCGAGACAGTCTCGAGTTGGTCACTCAATGAGGAGGAGAGAACATTGGTGGCACATGACTGGACTAAACTTGGCGTATTCAAGCTTCTCCTAGCACGAGGCAATGTAGTTAAGCCAACCGTTAAAAGTCACATGCTAGCATAGCTAGCCTTCATACAACGCGAGCCCCACGGTGTGGTAATCTGTGGCTGATGTGCTGGACAAGAATACCGTCCCTGCGTATGTACTTCTCGCTTACAATTAGATCTCTCTACGAGCCTTATTTACACAACATCACTCGTAAAGGTCTTATTGTTGCATCGAAAAATGACAAAAGGAGGAATTATGGTTACACTACGTTGATTTTTACCGTTGAATTATTATACAAGATATTTTAAATAACATAACTCTTTCAGTAAAATTAGTTTCTTATCGTAAAACTATGACAGATACAGACAGAGAAATAATACGGTACAGTACAGACAGAGAATAAGTATGCAATACTGAATATAAGTATAAGTATATACTAAATTGTTTAAAGTGCCGGCATTTTTAAAAAATTGATTATTCCGATTGTTTACACCAGTTTAGGTTCATAATCTTACAATTTTGTCAAATAAGTTAAAAAGTTTATATTGGTCCGTTCGAAATAACTACCAGAGACACTACACAACCGGCGCCGTTCTGCACATCGAAAAAAAACCTATTTGTAATGCTGCTCTATTTCTTTTGTATTTATCATAATTTCATTATCATAACCATTTTTATTACTTGTTAGAACGTTAAGGTAATTAAAACTGATGTGTAAGTTAGAACGTCAACTACACGCACTCTGTTCATAGTAACTATACAATTTAATCTACATTATATTGCTTGCTGAAGATATAGTAGAATTAGAAGATATGGTACTATTCAACTGTCTCCCGACATCTGAAGGCTTTGGGAAAAGTAAAAAAGTTAGATAAATGGGACCCACATGAACTCACTGAAAGAAACAAGATGTGCCGACTGGAGATCAGTTCTTCATTACTATTTCGACAGAATAATGAAGGCATATTAAACAGGATAATTACCTGTGATGAAAAATGGATTCTCTACGACAATCGACGACGTTCCGCACAGTGGCTGGACGCAGGTGAAACTCTAAAACATATGCCGAAATCGAACCTTCCATCGCGTAAGACATTGATGTCTGTATGGTGGTCAGCAAAGGGTGTTGTACATTACTCATTTTTAAAAAAGGGTGAAACCATAAATGCTGATAAATACTGTCAGGAAATTAATACTATGTACGAAAAACTGCGTTTCCAACAGCATTAGTCAATAGACGTGGTGTATTATTGCTTCATGATAATGCTCGGCCAGTTATTGCGAAACAAACTGTAAAACAATTAGCAGAGTTGAAGTGTGAAGTTCTCCCACGCCTTCCTTATTCGCCTGACCTGTCACCTACTGATTATCATTTTTTCAAGCACCTGGGGGCTTTTTGAATGGAAAAATATTCAAAGGAGACTGTGCTGTAAAAACTGCGTTTTATGAATTTATTGCCTCACGTTTATTAGATTTTTACCAGAAAGGAATTGGGGCACTTGTATCACGATGGAAGAAGTGCACTGATGTCGATGGAAATTATTTCAATTAATGGAATATGAACAAAGTTTTTCAAATGAAATTTTATGTTAAAGATACAACAACCTAATACTTATAGATATAAGTTAAAATCGCAAACGAGATCGTACATTTTAGGAACTGATAAGACGAGAAAGATAAGGAAATAATTTAAAATAGAACAAAACAAAAATCAAACTCTGCAAAAGCGAGATTGATCAAACAAAATTATACAGTGTGTCCCAAGAGGTCTGTCCACTTGAATATCTTGGTTATTTCAAACAATACGGGAAAATGTTACCTACAGAAGTTGTAGGGTTTATGAAACCACATAATATGGAATAAATTATATTTTTGCACGTGGAGGCGTAGCACCATTATACCATATTATGTAATTTCTTAAACCCTACAACTTCTCAACATTTTCTCGTATTGTTTGAAGTAACCAAGATATTCAAGTGGGCAGAGCTCGTGTGACACACTGTATGTATAAGCCTCGTTTGAATTATGATAACAAAAAATGTAAATGACAGTATAGCCTGCTGACCATTAGGTGTGTTCGCGCGAATATACGATAGTTCGATTGTTAGGAGTGGACGCGTATGAAACGGTGAATTGTAACCGTTTGAGCGGATATTCGAGACAGAAGATACGAAGACGCGACGCAAATACGCGAGAAAGATTGTGTCTCCGAGCAAGAGAACGTAAGAAATAGGGGAAACGTTCTCGTCGGTTGTAGCTGGATCGATCGTTCGGCCTCGTAGAAATAGCGAATTCCTCTCGACTTATATTAGATATAAAAATTTCACTTGAAGGCAGTCTACAACCCTTGTGGTCCATCGTGTGCACGATCGCTATTCTGCAGAGACTGGACGGTGTGGTGAACCGACGAGGAACTGGACATTCATGGGCGGAATCGCTCAGTGTTTACTGCAAACGTTGACTGCAAGCATCGAGATCAAAGTAGCTGGATTATTGGCTGGGGTGTCATAGTCAAAACGTTTGCCTCTCTGATATCGCTACTGAAACGCATCAGACGAACGTAGAGATATTAAATTTCTGAAACCAATGGACAGCCCGTGGGTGTTTTCTAATCCCGAATACGCCGTCAAATGAAAATTTTCAGAAAATCTAACTCGATATACGTTCTACCACCTGCACCATCCATGATACAGCAAATAAAACCATTCAAACTTTCGCATTTATAAATTACTATTTTTTATTTTTTAAAAACTTCATCTTGGACCATCCATAGAAATCACAAGGGTTCTTGCTATACTATGTGCTCTGATAATCGAAAAATAAACACAGTGCTTTATCAAAAAATCGTCTGGGCCAACATTTTTAGTCCAAGGAGTTGTTGAATAAAAGGAGAAAAATAGGAGAACAAACATATGAATACATGAAATGAGAAGAGAATAGGAGAAGATTTTTCATGCGATCTACAGCACGAAAGACACAATAGTAGTGTTATAGATATAATATTTACATATAGGGACGCAAACTCGGGATGGTAGCCATCGCGAGAAGTGCCGGAAAGGAAAAATGGATCGACCAACCAACAAACTGATCCCTCCTTGAGATCGTTGTCCCACTCGTATCCGGACAAACGTGAACATATGAATGATTTATCTCGCCGTTTGAAAGTCGTCCAACGGATCTTCAGAGAGCATTTTACGTCGATTTATCGCCGCGTTGCGCTGGGAGCATTACTGCACATTTTTTTTTCAAACTGGTTCGCATGTAACCATGGCAACTATGAAACTCGAGCAACTCAATCTATTCGACTCATCGGTAGCGAATGTTATGTACATCCACGAACGTAAACGTATTCAATTTATTTACTTACCAATTACAAAGCTTTATCAATAAATTTAGTCACGACCACATAATAAAACCTAACAATTTATAAAAGTTATTGTCTAATTGCATTGTCTCAATTTTAAAGAAATGAACTTTTCAATGTTAAGAATTTTTTGTGCTTTAACTGTAAAGCTATATTTATACAAATGTTTCTTGTTTCGCATTAATTATATTCGTATTTTAGTATACGTCCGTTAAAAATGTTTTCAGAAACATAGACAGTCTTCTTATACACAAAGATATTCCTTTAAAATCTTTTTTTCATTTCCTCTGCGACCTTGAATGACCTTGAGCATTTATAGTCACTGAATTCTTAAAAAGGACTATCATCGTAAGTGTTTAAAAGCGGTGGTCCTGTTTTAGAAAATGAAGGTGACCCTGAGATCTCTAAAATAAAAATACCATAACTTTGTCCTTCAGACATTTTACGTATCATTGAAAACAACAAAAATATTTGAGGTGTAAACGTTAAGTGACTTGCACTGTATACATAAACATACAGGATGTCGCATTTAAATGGATCACCTCGAATATCTCTGAAATTATTTATAATATTCGAAAATGTTTCAAGCAAAAGCTGAATAGTATCGAGGGGGATATAACTTGAATTGTAAAAAATATGTTTATATTTTACGTTCTCTATTTTCACAAAATTAAGAATAAGCTACATTCTTATTTAAAAAATACACAAAATTATGATTTGAATAAAAACAGCAATACTGCCAATTGTTTTGAATAACTTAACAAATTCTAGTTGTTGCCAAAAGTAAACGCATACAGAAACAATCACTTAATTGGCATATGTGTGGAGACACGCGGATATCTATTTGGTTCTATTCGCTATGTATTGTACACATGAATTATGTTCAGTCCTTGTGTGTTTTATACCAATGATGTTGCAAACAGGAATGATTGAGGAAGGATATATGTTGGACGAAATTGCGCTCAACTAATAGCTGATCTTTTTTATATAAAAATGAAAGTAAACTCATTTTAAGAGGGAAGAACCGAATTTAATATCTTACAACGTCATGATCGTTATGAATTTCATTCTGAGAACGTCGCCGAACACAATGCATTGAATTGGGACACGGCTCCCTCTTTTTAACGAATTCACTGCTAACATCGAGCTAATATGTGACTTTGACAAAGACAGATTTTTAATGAAATATGAAGTACCCCCAGTTGCCTAACGCAAACAAATATCCTGTTAAGAATTACTCTGTGCTGATTATCAAACGTAAATTGTCATCGTCATGGAATCGATTTACTTAGAAAACAACAACAGAAACGTAACTATCTTTATCGTTTCTAAGAACCCTTAAGCAGAACCATTTTTATTGTTGTAAAACATCTATCTTGAGTTCATATTGAGATCGTGTTAGTACCCAACTACAGTGAATTTTCGATATATGTCAACAACACAGGTCTTGTCAGCGTCATGTATCATCCAGGAGACATATCCGTGCCATGTTATGTTTACACTCCTCGGCGTCCGAGGCCTCTCAAGGTATACCCCGCGATAGTGGGGATAATTCCGCGACGTTTATCATCCAGGCCTTCGCGACATATATAGAGAAATCACTGTGTAGTGTAAATGTGCTTTGTCATTATGACAAGAGAGAGGTTTGTACGCACATGCGTAATCTAATTACTTGTTTCGGTCATGTTCGTAAAGAACATTATACTCTAAACTTCTTATTTTTACGCGTATCAGTGCCACAGTCATAGGAACTAAACATCGCCACACACGAAATTTAATACGGTACTTAAGTATGAAATGAGTATAAAAAGAGTGTCCTTAAATTTCTTAGGGCAATTCTAGATAGATTTATTAACAGAGTTCGTTTTTGGCAGTGTTTTTGAAATTTCCATGGAGCGAAACTACAACTATAACGAAACTTTAAGAATCACCCCGTAGGCCAATTCAAAATATACTCTGAATTACTTCAACAGCACTTTCTTCATAAAATCTTCGTAGTGTGTATTTTTTCATAATAAGCCGGCATTTAATATTGGACGCTATCAAATAAGTTCTTAATGAGCTACTTTAAATGCGCAAGATACCACGGAGATTCGTTTGTAATAGTTAGTCTGTGAATCTTTATTTAAATATAGATTTCCCGTCATTATTTTATGAAAACGAAAATTACCGAGTTCCATTCGTGTGCTTAACGATTCGGGAAATAAAGATTCAAATACATTAAACCAACAATTAATCATTTAACAATTTATTTTGCATATATTTTGCTTACTTGTAAATATTATAAATGCATAAAGTCCACAGTCCAGTAATATAATAATCCTAACCCTTTAAATTATGGATCAGCGCAAATGTGTTCGTCGAACAACAAATTTACATACATAAACATTATGAAACAACAGCTCCGTATTTGTGTTTACTCTATTTTATTATAATAACATTCCACTGAACCTTTCAATATTTATATATATTATTCGGGAGCAAGCAGGTTTTTTAGCAACCATCGTGTATATTGAAAATTACTAGAGCGAAAGGAATAGTTTAAATGTCGGAAATCTGCATAATTTTATAGGAAAATCAGTTACGCACGCAGATTCCAAAAAACTTTTTTATTCAAGCACACTGTTATTTCTTCTTGAAATTTTAATTTCTTTGCCTTCAAGGTCATCCGAAGGTCATGGTATACAGGTCGTATGTAATCTTTGATTTAAAATTTTCGTTTTGTAAATCTATTGACGTTTTTTATCAGTATATGCACATTTTCAAATGATCCGTCATTCACGTTAAAAGTCAATAATATTTTCCACTTTTCGTTTTTGTTTTCGTTCGTTGGCTTTTTTCATGTTTTGCAAGGAATTTCTTATACCGTCGAAAATGCCTGAAACGCATGCAATATGCTAACGAATTCTCGGCCACAGGCGTTTGACAAATGTAGTACATGCACATAAAAACGTATGCTTGGTATCTCTGCAAGTCACCGAGTATTTTATATTCCAATAGGATTGCTTAAATTTGATTGCACTCTTTGAATAAAGTCAAGTGATATAGGTACTCGTTACAAATTTATTTAACGTCCTCTACCAGCGTTAACCTACTTGCGACGATTACCGTTTCACATTTTCCGTAAAAGAGACAGAATTAATTTAAAATGTATTATTATTTGAAACAATAACACATAGCTATGTGTTAAATACTAGTATAATATTGGGGAAATTAATGAATGATTTAATTTTTGTATTTCGTAATATTTTACATAAATTATATGCAGCATTTCATGCAATAACGGTCACAATATTCATTTAATGGATATCAATTCATTAAAAGTTTGAAGGAGCGTACTAGTCTCGGTGAAATAATACAACAAGAAATTAATTCCTTCAACATAGACGAATAAAATTAATAAATTCGTAAAGAGCATTAAAGATTCAGTTTTTCGATAAATGACAATCGTTTCAGCTGGAAAAATCGAAAATAATTATACGATATTATAGTATTAAAATTATAGTTATCAAATTAAACATATCTTTCGTGACGCTTTTGAAATCAGTGTTTCCGAAAGAACAAGTTAAACCTATACAATCACTTGTTAGATGCATAGTATGCATAATACAATGTTCATTTCAACAATGTAAAATCGAGCATCCATTTTACCAATCAAAGTAGTCGACATTGATATAGTTCGGCCAAACATTTTAGTGACGCTCTCTTTATAAAATATGGCGTGTTTGTTTAGCTCTCGGTAGATTTAAAGCATAGTTCACGTGCTGTCAAGTCGCTAAAGTTGGCGCTCCATTGTAAGCGCTAATCGATTTTTTCGCGAGACTCGTAATTTCGAATTAAAACGTCTGTTTTCTCGAAAATTCTTTCGTGTTTTGTTACCGAATTCGCCTGTGAATTAGATATTTTCTTCGCAAATTTAACCGTTTTAACCATTGCACAGTGTTGTAAGATAAAATTACTTCGGAAAAAAATAACAAAGAAAATACATGTAATACAATTGAGTATTCGCTGAATACGATTCCAATTTCCGATATTCGAAAAGTTCCGATCAGCTTTCAATTGCGTTGACCTTTAGAATCTCCAATCTAGTAGTTCTGAAATTACAAAGAGGTGTGGTGATATTCAGAAGTTCTATTGGTAATTATATACAATAGGGAATTCCTCACCGATTCCAATGACTTTGAAATATGTTATTAAGGTCATTATTCGGAACAACTTTTTCGTATACATGTTACCGACAGGCAGCCTTGGTTTGCGAGATATCTGCGAAAAACTGTTGGGAGGACTACAATGACTAAATTTGCACTTTAGGCCTGCCTCCCCCCCCCCCCACCTAACCCAGACCTAAACAAAATTCGTTCAAAATACCTATACAAACTTTAGTGAGGCTAAGTATTTTAATTTTTCTTGGAGTTGCCAAAGACCACGAAGAGATAGATTTTTGTAGCTATTTGAAAAGAATCTTAGTTCGATCTGGGTTAGGTTTGGCTTTGATCTTTCAGATAATTAAAAATTCGAATCATTCATCTTAAATAGTTGAAAGAGACAAAGTAATGCTAACTGCTGCCTAGTGTAAATATGTGTTCATCAAGTATATACTCCTGTACGTATGCCTGCGACGATGGCGCCTTCCCACGGCAATATTGAGAAACTATTTTGGATGCGTGTAGTATCATGTAGTATGAACCATATGAACTGTGGTGTGCGAGGTATTGGATCATTCTGGTTAAATGTAGGTAACTATTTGAACCAATATATTGTATTTCTTATCTTTCCATCCCAATCCAGCCACGTCATCGCGTAGAAACAACAACTGGTACAGGACCGCGACTCGTGATGACACGTAAGAGAATGATATATAGTATACGAGAGGTATGTGTGTCCTGTTGCAGGTTAGAAAACGGAGTCTGTGCAGTAGCAACAGTTTTTTGCAAGTATCTCGGAAACGAAACTCGTCCGGCGGTAACATGTATAGCAAAAAGTTGTTAAGAACTCTGCCCCCAACAACACACTTCAAGGTCATTGAAATCGGTGAGGAATCCCCTATGGTAAATGATTACCATTCTATTCAATTCAATGATACTTCTTGGCATCCGGGAGCAAGATTTCTATCATCTCGGTAAAGTGGTGCTTGTCTGTTCATAGGATATTGTTAGCGTAGAATCGATATTAGAAAATAGTAGACAATAGTAGCTACATAACAATACATCCATCATATTGTCTAAACGAGCCTACTAGATATGCATATACATATGTATAGTATTAATTAGAAGTAAATCGAAAAGTTGATACTCTTTCTTCTTGTACTTTTGGGTACATGTTTTAGTAACTTAAAAATAGAAAACAAAATTGGTATCACTGCTATTTTCATTTCCAATGAAGTATAGTTATGTAACTGTAGATTTTACGCTATGAAAACTAAAAACACCAAAAACTGAGCGAGAGGAATGACTTTAACAATACAGCGTCTGTTTTCGCCTAATTTTGATGAATCCCTTAACAAAGCTAATGTCCTCAAATCGATTCGAGTTTCTGGTATGTACTGATATCTCCCTACTAAAGGTATTATATAGATTCGAACAAGTATTATGGAAAATATTTACTGCATTAACCAAATATTAACTAAATTATCCTGTATAGTTGCACTACCGTTAGTTCCACAAGAAAAATAAATTATAATACTTTGTGATTTTCTATTTTATATCGTGTCGATGATCCGTAAATCTGAGAGAGATGCACTAAATATTTCCAGTGTAGTTGAGAAAATAAATATCTCAGACTTAAAATCTTCTTCAATAAAGACGCTGCTTAGGCAACGACTCGATACACAACAGCCCACTTCGTTGCTTAAGTATGCCATATATCTTTCAGCTACTTGAAAGACACCGCGATAAACTGAGTATCTAGCCCATTCTGTTTACGAGAAGTGCAGTTTTATCGCCGCATCGTCAAATTAAATCTCGAAATTCTCGCCGAATATCGTTAAACAGGGTGAAGCGTTTCGTCAGGATGTCACCGAGGATTCCCAAGCGTATCGTCTCAGAATATCGATGTTCCACTGTTTTTTTAAAGTAATACCACTCATTTGGTTACTTCCCCAGCCACCCTCTCTCTTTTCCCTCTCTCCCCCAACCACAAAATATACAAAGGCCTGCGTCTACGACGTACACACAAAATGCTGGCACTGCCTTCGTCGGCGGCGCGCATCGTAATTACCAAGCAGAATTGATTTTCCGTCGGTTGAATGGAACGATATCCCAATTGTGCGCGTACACCGAAGTGGGTTGGCCGAGGTGTCGTTGTACACGTACAATGTATACATCCAGCGCCTTTTCAAAATAACGTGGGCCGTCGCGTCGATCGATGCCACACGCGGGAACTACGGATTCCACTTGCACCGGTTGACGTTCACCAAGTGTCCTGTTTTCGGCGTATAAACAACCTAACGAGAATTTCATCGTTTACGCCAACACTTCACCAGCATTCCACACGCTTTCCGACGCGTCCGTTTCGCCACTCCTTTACCGCGTGCTTTGCCCTCAACGAGTCGTCGAAAGTCGAACCACGAACGCAACATTGTTACTCTCACAAATCGTTTTGGTATCTGCCGCCAGTGGCTGCTCACCCGTCACGAATATCGTTATTTTAAAGTCGCCCGAAGGTTACACAATTTCTAAGTTAGAATTCGAACGGTAACTTATATTGTCGGGCCAGACTCGCTGGTCACATTTCGACCAGAATTTAATAAATGAGCCGTTTATTTTGAAAGCGGCCTAAGTCCACTTAAATATCTCAATTTAAGTATAAAGGTTTGCGTTTCAATAAAATTAAAAATATACGTATAGGATACCAATGTGTCATACTGCTTAAGTGTATCTAAAAGAGTTAAATTTACAGTTCCTTTTAAAATAATAGCCATTATTAAGTGAATAATATGTGTTTTCTTACCAAAAATGGAGTTAAGCCACTTTCAAAGTTAACAACCAGATTCGTTATAAAATTTGAAAGAGCCCCAGTCCATTCGACATAATTTAAACTGCTTCCAATTGAAAAAACAATACTCAATTTACTTTATATATCTTTACAACACTTCAAAAACACAATTTATGCAATTCTGGACATTTTCTAACTATATAAATTGCATAACTATTTACTGTTCATCTACGTTTTGTGTATGCGGAAGGGATTTGAAGAAGCATGGTGCTCCTGTGGTATGTATCGTAGTAAGTCCATCATGTCCTTGTATTTCGCTGTTGTAATTCGTATTATATTTTTATAACGAGGTGGCACTACAATATTTTCGACGTTGTCTACCCCGACGTGATAATAAATCCAGGATTTGAAACTTTGCATACTCATCCATTGATATCTTGTACAAAATTTTATATGGTTCATCTCTCAAAAAACGCATCTAGCATATTTTTAACCAATTTATTGTTTCTCCGTTAGAATTCTTTACCCTTTTAAAATTTCCGTCCTCCAAAAATGTTGTTGATATGAAATCCTCTTGTTTCATTTCATTTAGAATAAAGTTATTACCTTTCCGGCACTTTTTGATATCCTTCGGACATTAGACGGACAAAGTGACGGTTTTGATTATTGAACTAACTGCGATAATTTATGTGTCCCAAATTATCGTATATACTCTGAATATAGTTAATCGCAAATGTTGTTTATGACAGCTAATTTGAAGTTGTATACGTAATTACGGGCAACAAAAAATAATTGACAAATGGACTTAGGCCACTTTCAAAATAAACAGCTTAAATATCCATGTTATTCGTTTGACTTTGACGAGATGAAGTACTAGTTTTGACTAACATTTAATTTTGGCCATTATAACGATGTTCATAGCATCTTCTTAGAACTTAAGAACTTATGTCAAAAAGTGTTATTGTCACGTCACAGGTGCATCCAACCTTTGGAGAAAACGTAAACTTGCAGTCAACAAAATCTTCCACTTGCCTGTACACTTTCTCCTCGAGCTCTCAAGAAAATTGCAGTATTCGTCATTCCTATTTATGCGTATAGATCGCATAGAATCTTTGAAAGTAGTTTATTATATATCATGTATATCACATTCCTTCGATCCTCCTTCTCTCCGTGTCAATTAATTACAGATAGTTTACGTAAACAGAGCGCAATAAAGACACGGGAAATGCGTATAAAGCTCAGTTTTAGTAAACAACATAGTGGAACAACTTTGAGAAAAATTGATATTATCGCTAAATACGTGTAATTTAGGGGAAACTGTGCCACTATACACGCTGACACTGCAGGAAAACGTTGACGATAAACCGTAAAATGATGAACAAACAAATGAACACTGCTTTGCAGATATCGACACATCTCTATTTCTGCCTCGGCATATTTTCGAAACCGTCATATTACCAATTTATACTATCAAAACAACCAAACGTTGACCGTTATATCCTGGTCTGGCATGTTTATTAGACTTGAACCCCTCGAGTAGGGCTCCCTTGAAAACTTGGTATCATTCACTTGAACGACATGCTTGTGCAGAAACGTACAGAAATCTGCAAGAAATCTGAAACGTACAGAGATCTATCAGACTGTCATAGCAAACTGTGAGCCAGTTCACGGCCTAACTTCGGAGAAAGACTACTCAAGCGTCCATCGCTTTCTTTTGTTGTGTATACAGTGCGTGGAATGCTGAGCGGTCGCTGAGGAAACAATTTGAGAAATGCTCAGTGTATAAATACTAAGTGTATATTACGATTTCTTTGCAAAGATGTTAGAATCTTGTCGTCGAGAACGCTGATTCATTTCCCCTCAAGTTGCACAGATTGCAATGGCTTGATTCGCTTTTTATTAAAAGCGCACGAAATCAGCGAAGAACAGGCTCGTTAATTACGACACGATCTACCTAACGGTTCGGAAAGCTCTGAAGTAGCTTGTATATCGTCAAATTTTCCGGAGACCGAACCCGTACCGAGATCGTGACACGAAAACTCAACAACTCCGACCCGACGCGACGCGACGCGAAGCGACGGGTAGTTGTTTTTCGTGCTGAGACTCAAAGGCGCCGTGTTTCCGTCTAATCCTCCAACCTAAAACCGTAACACGTGACCGCGCAACAGAGAAGAGTAACAACGATATTGATACATCGCTCTGGTTCCACCTACCTAGGTAAGTGCTGTTGGTAATAACCCAGAAGAGTTTTAGCGGATCAACCATTAAACCACTTTGATCACATAAACAACTCACTGCAATGAGGAACGGTAGCTGTACGGTAACAGAATGACGCGCGGACTCGACCACAAAAGACCGTAAATCGTAAACGGTAAACCGTTCACCGTGATCCGTAAACCGCGAACCGTCAAGCGCGCCAAAGATCACTGGACTGCTGACGCGACACTGTAACGATTCTTCCACTGTCAAGTGTCAAAATTTTCCAACGAAATCACTGGCACGTTCATCACCCACGATCACCGGTGCAAAATCAAAAGAGGCATCCAGTACACTGCAACTATTCACCGGAGAGAGAAAGAAACGGACAAAATAAAAAAAGGCGACAGACAGAAGGTCAGAGAAACAATAGAATCGCACGTGTGAATGGTTCCGACACTCTGCAGGGTCCCTCGAAGAAAGTTCGCGTAGTCTTTGTTGCGTCGTTCACTGTACGGCAGTGTGTCACCGGGCCGCGGTAACGGAGCGTGTATTTCGCCGCTTATTCCGCGGTCGGTTCCTATATCGCACAATGTTGTCTCGCCGCGGGCCGGTACTGACGAATCCGTGCGTCCTGCACGGCGCCTGTCATCGACATGTTTTTATCGCGGTATATTTTGTGCGGCGAACGAACAAACGAACGAACGAACGAGCAAGTCAGTGTGCGCGCCAGTGAATGTCCAAACCGGGAGAAAGTGGAAAGAGCAAGGCAAGGGATGAAGGGGGAATAAGGGTGGGGGTGGAGGTGGAGGCGGCGGCGGCGGCGGCGGCAGCGTCGTTGAGCGTCGGCGTCAACGGCGGCGTCGGCGTCGGAGCCGACGGCAGTAGGTTCGTCGGCGCGAGGTAAGCCCGATGTGTGGACCGCTGGCACTAGCACTAGCACTGGCACAGGCTCTGGGCACGGGTACGGGTACGGGTACAGGTACGGGCGCGGACACGGCTAAGGGTACGGAACGAGTCACGAGGGTACAGTATGTACGCAGCACGACCAGGCCAGCGGGTATACCGAAGTTGTAGCTCGAGCCCAGATTTGCGCAGCCGCGACAAATCGGTCGGTGGCGCACAATCCACCCTCTAAGTCAATATACTGTGTCGTCCCGTACATCCGAATTCGTTGGAATACGCCGTCTACGGAACCTGTGCCACGGTTATGCCTACTAACACGACACCCAGTAGTACAGCATCGTGTCGATGAACGTTGACCGACCGCACGCTTTTCATCCGCCTGTCACCCTACTGAAAGTCGGTGTTCGACTCGCAACATTGAAATTCTCGGATTTTTCAACTCGTGGCCACGCGGATTTGTTTGTCTTCCGGCGACACTCCGATTCAGTCGGCCGATTCGCGATTGTTAACAGAGTTCGGTTTCGTGCGGATCTTCGAACGTACATGCTCCTACTTGCATAGTCTGTGGAGCGCTTGCGGTAACTATGTCAAAATTGGTTTCAGAATATGAGTGCGAATGTATTGATGATTATGTTATTCACACTAGTATGCGCGCAACGAGCGTGACTGGTGCAAAAAGTATCCAGATTTTTGGATGATTAATTGATAACGCGGGAGATTTTTCCGTAGAATTTTGGCCATTTTTTTATTATGAATTGAAAGTGTTTGTCAAAACTCTCGTTTCTGTTGACAGTTTCCGTCGTTATATACCAGGTATCCCCATTTTAGTGATATGTTATAATATATTGGAAACAACAGAAATATTTTACTGGTTTTTGCTAAAAGTACATAGAATAAATAAATGATTTAGTGCATAGAATAAATAGTGTAATTGCAAAGGTATAAATGGGGTAATAAAATGATCAAAATAGATAATTATGCTTTGTCAATCATGATTGATGGGAATCTATTATCGTACATATGTATGTGCATATATTACCTGGAGATTAACAGTTGTGTATTGATACGCGGGTAAATCATATAAATAATGAATTAATATATTCTATAGCTATACACATACTGTTTTTTTATACATATAGGTATCGTATAACTCTCATATGATATTACAACTTTCAAATAAGTGGCAATATCGAGAATTGCCAAGGAAAAGTTAAAAATGAATTGTTGAACATTTCCAATGAAAGGATATAGCCAGATAAGATGGTCAAAAGTGCCCTTAAATCAAATTGATTTTTGGTCACACCATTCGATAGGGCTCCCAAAGAAAACCCTCTGTGACAAGTTTTAAGTCGGTACCCCTACCACAAGGGTAGTTACAGGGTGTGCACGGTTTAATGAATTATGCTCTATTTCTTCTGTTCTGCTTAACAAAAAATTACGAAAAAATGTTTGAACATTCTACCGAATAGCACACGTGACGGAGAATTATTTCAGAATTTTTGGTTGCAAAATCGATTTTTAAAAAAATCCGGAAACATAAAATTACCGATTTTATATTGAAGTTTTTAGGGTACCACGTTCATATTATTTTGATAGTTGTGTTTCATCATGATTATTAATGTAGTTTTCCAGATTTTTAAAATTATGCGAACATGTTTAAAAAAATTGAAAATCTCCAAAAATTCGAAAAAATGCATATTTCGTATTGAAGTTTTGGAGATACCAGTTTCACAAAAATTCAGCAGTTAGATATCATTGAAAAAATTGTTCTGAATTTTTTTTAGAATTTTTTACAAATTGCATTGTCGTTAATACGAATCAAATATTCCGATGTAAATCAGCCTAAATCCTTCGAGAAGATGGCCAGCACAATGTCGAAAAATTAACATGCTCCTAACGTTCCAAGTCTCAACGACATCTTATTCTCGTTGGTGGATCGTTCCAGTTTCCGAACGGTAGAAAATTGTCGAACGGTATTATGGTCAGCATTGTTACCCGGCTGTACGTCGTATCGCTCCCCGATACGATTGAAAATCGATCGCAGGTCGTTGAGTAAACGTTGCGAAAAAGCCCCAAGAGTCTATCCATCCATCTTAAGCCATCGCGAAAGTCAACCATGCTTTACTCGATACTCCCATAGTGTTTATCTTCAATTCAATTTTAGTTAAAAACTGTAAAACCGACCGGTCTTTCCTCGACTGACGACCCACTTTTGTGCTAGAGAGTACCCTGGTGTGTACGTAAACAACGCTATATTGTCGGGCCATGGCGTGGAAGCTGACAACAGGGACAGAGACAACGCTGACAGGCAAGACGTCCCTATAGTCGGATGTCCCGTTACGTGGTCCGAGAACAATTTCATACACGACCACGACCACGATCTACCGGAGCCGAGACATAGGGAATGGTTCTAGACAGTGCCCGGTGATTATCACATAAATCGCAGTGAAATGGATTGACTGGCGTATTTCCTGCGCTCAGATTATGTCGAGTGTTGTTTCGCATTCTACGCCGTGTCGCGTCGTCGCACCGGTCCAACAGGAGATTGACCGGTCTCGATATGTGTATGCACATAGAATATTCTTCGCCGACAACATTTCAACGCTAGAATAGAGCAGAATTAATTGCCTTCAAACAGAGTTAAATGATTTTCACGTTAAACGTAATTATACTTATCGACTTAGTTCTGCTTATTATAACACTACAAGGAATGACATAAGTTTCCAAGTGAATTATTGGCCCGGGATAGTCACGTGACTTTTTCAGAGTCAGCAGGTCGGTAACTGTTGTATAATTTCCGATCACAGCCTTCAGCCACTGGTTTAAGATCCGTCTTGGTCTTGATCCGACGGGTCTTAAGTCTGTGACTAAACTTGCGAAAAAATAAATAAACAGTGGCGCTAGTAGTGAAAAATGTCGGAACCGCGAGGTGCAGTTTCAGACGCCTCGTGACAGACAGTATGCCGCCGAATATTACAAATTACTCCACGATAACGTACAAATAGACTTTTAGAAAACCAAATTGATCAATTCTGAATTGCTCAATGCGATATTGAAGCGTCAGTTTGAGCCCTCGTGAACTCTTCAATTTTCGTATACGTATATGGGTTTCTTCTATGGGTGTGTGATTGCACAGAGTCATCAAGGCGGCAAGGCGGCCTAAGGGTAGTCACGTGACTTTTTCAGTGTCAGCAGGTCGGTAACTGATGTATAATTTCCATTCACAGCCTTCAGACACAGACTTGTCACATTTCTTGCTCTGTATTATCGATATTATGAATTCTGACGCCAAAAACGTGCTTCAAGTTTTTGGCTTTATTTCGCAGAGAATCAAGACAAAATATAGCTCAATTTGTAGCTGGAGATATTTTCTAACACGCGCTACTCTCGATTTCATCCAGGAAACTGATCCAATAGCATAAAAATGCTTGGATTCCACGGCATGGACATCGTTAATTTTTGGCCTACGCTTATATTACCAAATATCTTGCATAACCTCGTCAGCTCATGACCAGCGCGCACTAGATTGAAGCTTCCTTTTTCGAATGAGCCCTTTCCCAGCAAAAAATATTCTCATATAAGGACGGAAACTTGAGGCACGTAAAACCATTTTTCGCCTATTTTTGTCGGTAACCTGGTCACTCTACCTTATCGTGAATCTACGGAGGCAATATACTCTTGCCTCTTAAAGTAGTAGAACTTCGTATAAGTACTAAGAACACGCATGCGCGTTACAGTTCAGTTGTACAATTAAATACAACACAGTAGTGCTTAAATAACAAACTATTAGAAATTTTTAATTCTCGACTATTGTAGATATCTATTTCAAAGACGAACCATTGGAAACTCAATCTTTGCATGTAGCACTTGTACGCACGGTTGCAAAGAAGCATAATCCGTTCAGGATTAAAGAATTTAGTAACATTTTATTAAAAAATTTAACTTTCTCCTGTCGATATTTATTGTACGTGTATACCGACTAAATACTCGTTGACCTCA
>CM052124.1:7123046-7149143 GCA_028454245.1 Halictus quadricinctus
GCTTAAAATATCACCTTCCACATTTCTGAAAATTTACGTTAGCAATAAATGACATTATAATAATATAATATTTATCATAATTTACAAGGAACAAAGTATTATGAATTAAGTATTCCATTTTTACAAACCGAAATATTTTCGACGCGTTGTTTCTTGTATGTATAATTACGCAAGAACCATTTTGGACATAATCCTGCTACGTAAACCATTATTGTTTGAACACGCTATAAATCACGTTGATTTAAAGTACTAAGAAACTGTTTATAACGAGATGCTTAAATTATGATCTCATAAAATATTACGCTTACATAGGGCTTTGACTAACAATAAGTCCTCCACTTCCTGCCTGCATTTAGGTGAAAGTTAAGGTAGTATTGTACCATTCCAAAACTGTACAGTGAGATTTATATCAGAAAAAGTACATGGTGAAAGCAAATCGTGTTTGTCTTTTATTCCATTCTTTATTTGTACGCCTTGTTTTTTAGTTTCTTCTTAGCACTTCTTTTTCTTTTCGTAACCGACGCGACGCGCGACGGCTTGAATATAGCGAAGCAACATCTTCTCTCATGGTCTGTGAACCGTAGAGGATACAAACTCAGTTATAGTGCTTTTATCTTCCTTTATAATGTTTCATGTCACTACATTTATATCAATAAATGCCTAAACTAATAATTGAATTAATCATAGAGTTCTGTACCACTTCTGCTAACCTGAGAACAAAAGTTTTTAAATTATCTCAAAACCGACGATAATATATCGAATAAATAGATTTTAGCTAAAGTTCCGAAAATCGTTCAAATCCGATTGAGCTGAGGTAAACAGCCATAAAAACATGTTTCCCAAAAAGGGTTTTTGGCGATTCGAATCAATATTTTTATCATACTAATGTCATTTCCTACCTTATTGGACAATCACTACTGCGAATACTGCCCTTTTTAATTGACGGAACACGTGCTCTAGGACGCAGACCCAACCGAAACCTAACCCAGACCACAGACTTAACAATCGTTCAGACTGTGCATGCAATGTATTTTTCTGTCTACGGTTCTGAATTACCGACTCTGTAGAAAATGTTCTCGTACCACTGCGAACTCTATTGAAATGAAACGGTTAGTTAGTGAACTACATATGTAAGGTTGCAACACAAACGGTGTGTCCGAGGAAGCTAGATTTTACAGCGTTGTCAGCTTTAAAAGTACAATGTTGCCGTATTATATTCATACAAAATCATCGATGCTGGCATCAAAAGCTTTCGACTGGTTTCTTTCCTGCTTTCCGGAGCTGTCGAAATTCGGAGGCATATTGCTTCTTAATTTAAAGTATAGAAGTTTTCATCGTAAATAATTTTATTATACGATCATCTGAATATTCATTGACTTGTTCACAAATCTTTTTAATTTCTAATATTTTTTATGCAAATATATAATTGCTAATTATTTAACTTTTTTTTACGTCATTTAATAACGCCGAGACAAGTTCAACGACCTAGGACACTATGACCTTGAAATGATTTTGGACGTATAAATTAAAATTACAATAAAATGACATCAAATTTAAATGCGATTATTTGATTAACTGTTCAAAGTGGTGACGTTCAGCAGTTATACATGCATGAGAACATTTGCTAAGACTTTCAATTATACCTTGGATTGTTTCAGGTGAAATAGTTGCACAGGAGTGAATAATTTTTTCTCGTATGATTTCAGGCGTTGTGGCTGGTTCTCTATAAACATCATTTTTTAATTTAACTCACAAAAAATAATCAAGGGAAGCAAGATCTGGTGAGCGAAGTGGCCACAGACTTTCTCCTCCATATCTGATCCAACGATTTGAGAATTTATTATTTAAGAACTCTTTCGCAGCTCGTAAAGCGTGAGCTGGACTGTCACCGTACTGGAACCACATGCTGGTACGGATATCCAAGGAAACATTTTCTAAGAGAGCCGGCAATGAATTTTCTAGAAAGGTGACATATCTGGCTGCGTTTAATATACTGGGCAGAAAGAAGGGTCCTATTATTTTATTGTCGTCTATTCCGCACAATACGTTGTTCGTTATGGCTGTTCCTTATTAATTTTTCGTAACCAGAGCGGATTATTATTTCTCGAATAATGCATATTTTTTAAATTCATTTTTCTATGGTTTGAAAATGGAGCCTTGTCCTTTATAAAAAAATTGCCTATCCTCGATCATATTTTCTAGACCCCACTCAAAAAACTTCTGAAAATGCTGAATTTGTCCATAAAATTTATTTCCGACACTACCAATCTCTTCATATTTTTTAATTAAATCTGAATAATTCGAAAGGGACGGACAATTGCGTTCAGAAAATCGCGTCTCATACAGACGAACGGCTCCTCTAAGCACTGATGACTTTCATTATACGCTGCAATCAAATCAATCTTTTCTTGTGTTGAATAACGCATATTGTCGATGTAAAGTGTTAGATAAATATAAAATGAAAAACTATTCAAATGAAATTATCCTAAATACATTTTTTTTCATTTTGTAATTAATAAAAATAATCACACCCATAACAATAAAATTAATACAGGGTGGGGCAATAACTATGTCCACTTTGAATATTGCCGTTATTTGTAATAATGTGAAAAAATGTTATGTACAAAATTTACACGGTACAAAGTGGGGCATATTGTGACACAAACATTTTCTTTCCTCGTATACTGAACGATATCCAAACCGTACGCATCCTACGCACCGAACATTTCAGAGATTGTGCAAAAATTGAAAGAAACCGGAAATTTGGGTACTCGTAAAAGCAGCCATCGTAAAAGAGCAACTGATGAAAGAAATGAAATTGGTGTTCTTGCAGTTGTAGCTCATAACCGGCAGATTAGTTCCTGATAGATTGAACGTGACTCGGCTATCAGTAGAAGGAGCGTGCTACGAATACTTGCACAGCATAAATTTCATCCATGCCATATTACTCTTTATCAAGAGTTACACGGTACGGATTTTATGAATCGTGTCGCATTTTATCTGTGGGCTCTACACAACATACAAATCAAATTTTTTTCTTCAATACTATTCACCGATGAAGCTAAGTTTACTAACCATGGAAATCTCAATTTGCATAATATGCAATATTGGAGTATTGATGATCGATACTGGTTATGACAAGTTGAGCATCAACGACAATGGTCAGTTAACGTGTGGTGTGGAATCGTTGGTGATCAAATAATCGGACCGCATTTTATCGATGGAAATCTTTCTGGTGAACGATATGAACACTTTATACGAAGTAGATTGGGGACTTTATTAGAAAATGTACCACTAAACGCTCGCCAAATTATGTGGTTACAGCACGACGGGTGTCCACCACATTACGCTCGGAGAGTAAGAGATCTACTGAACGAACTTTGCCCAAATAAATGGATAGGACGTGGAGGATTAGTTTCCTGGCCAGCTCGCTCTCCAGATTTAACCCCATTAGATATTTTTCTTTGGGGAGCATTGAAAAATGCTGTTTATCAAGAAGTACCCGCTACACCAGAAAATATGAAACAACGGATAATTGCAGCATGTGCTAGAATAAGTTCAGAAACGATGAGACATGCACGTGATGCAGCGATACGAAGATTGCAACTTTGCATTAACACAAACGGTCACGTCTTCGAGCTTCTCCTGTAATGTAAGAAAGTTTATTTTACTGCCACATTTGGCCTTGCGTAACCTTCAATGATAGCTCGTTGAAGTTGTCTCAACACCGGCCATCACATCACGATAAAAAACATAGCATTACATTAAAAAAAAAAATAGAGATGACCTTGAAATCTCTCTATGCCACGCAGAAAATGTTCGTGTCAAAATATGGCCCCTCTACACCGTGTAAGTTTTGTACATAAAATTTTTTCATATTATTACAAATAACATCAATATTCAAAGTGAACATAGTTATTGCTCCACCCTGTATATGTAAGGATACTTATGCTGGTGAATCTATTAATCCGTCTTACTGCAGTACTACACATCATCACTGTCTTATTACATACCGTTCAAATACACGCGCCATGTACAATTCTAATCTTTAAATCATATTAAACGCCCGTAGCAGAAATAAAGTATACAGAATACATATTCAGTGCTTGCTAATACACCTAAATGCTTCAAATATCGGTAACATTGGGCGCGACACCGAAATGGAACGGGGGCTCTAATGCCGGGTCCACACCGCTCTTCGCGAGCTGTTTGCCGACTGTAGTGTGGACACTTTAGCGAACAGCGAACAGCTAGCGATCTTCCTACTATAACTCGCATTATGTCATTTTACGCCTGAATTTATTTCGAGTCGATCTCTGCGGTGCGAGCAAATATTCGAGCTTCCCTGCAGGCCTAATGCCCAGATCTAACCAAAATTCGTCGGTAAGGTAGAAAATGATACTAATATGATACAAATTTTTTTCGATTTGCCAAAAATTCTTTTAGGAAACATGTTTTTAATGCAAAATAAGGCTATGTGTAAAATTTGAGCTCAATCCGATTTGACAGATTTTCGGAACTTCAGCCTAGATTTTAATATTGCTTTATATAATGAAATTTAAAATATTAATGTGAGGGATTTGAAACCGTTAATATTTCCAGCTAAGATGGAATCATTTATTTTCGAACTACTAGAATTGCAGTCCTTTGGCGGTGATTTCGAAATTTAAAACGAGGTCGGTCGAGTATTAGGGCCGTCATTGAGAGGCAAGATTTGCGGCAGGAGCCAGAGGACGGAGCCCGCGAAAATCGGCAGAAACGTACATTTCTTGCCGATCTCTGATCCAGATCAATCGTAAGCCCAAAATTCAAAGATTCTTACGTCTTCTAATGCCTGTACCTATTTTATACGTTAACCGATTTCGATGATACTTTGTCCTTGTACATAACTTACTTTGACCTACAAAAAAGTTATAAAATCGTGACCATTAATTTTTCCATAGCAATTTTCACCAATGTCAATTTTTAATTAATTTTTTTTTATAAACTACCTAGTATATTAATCCTTCTAACATCTAAGAAAAACTCAAGTCGTTTGCGGCTGACTGTATATTCCAGAGTTATCCCCAGCGTATTGTTTGGCACGTGTAACGAACGAACAATTTTCGATGGTATTAAGGATGCATTGTGAAGTGCATTTGCAGCAGCATCGTAGCGTTCGAAAGAATCTTGATAGTAACGTTCATGGTAATCGTCGTCTTTTGACGCTCTACAAGAAGTACTTCTCACTACATATACAGTGTGTCCCACGAACTCTGTCCACGTGAAATATTTTGGTTATTTTCATTAATACACGAAAATGTTTGAAACATAAATTGTAGGATTTAAAGCAATTAATAATATAGTAATAGCAGTTTTCTAACAAGTGGACGCGTAAAGGAGATACGAAGGTCACTTTCGTTTCTTCTAAATGGAATGGTATATTTTTAATGCGTGATTTCGATGGAATAGTAAATTCTGAATAAAAAAGTACTATAGTACATTTGTCTTAAAATTTACCGTTTCTGAGATAATTTAACTTTATTCCTCCTATTATTTTCGCGATGAATGCTATGAAACGTGTTCGAAGTCCCGTTCCCTTTCCTTATTATATAAGGAAAATAATGGGACGCATAAAATCAAATTATCTCAGAAACGGTAGGTTTTGATATAAATGTACTTTTGCACTTTTTTACTCAGAATTTAGCATTCTGTCGAAATGAAACATAACAAGTAAGTCATTCCATTTAGAAAAATTAAAGTTACCTTTGTATCATTTTTATCCGCCCACTTGTCAAAAAACTGCTGTTAGTGTATTGTTAGTCGCTTTGAATCCTATAACTTTTATTTCGAACATTTTCGCGTATTGTTGAAAATAACTAAAATATTTTGGGTGGATAGAGTTCGTGGGACACACTGTATGTACCGCTATGGTGCTTCCGAGATTTTACAAGGAAAGCGTTTCTCTTTGTAAAAGCGTAATACTTTTGATACTTTTGCGATGGGCACGTCCTACAAATACCACTTTCGACACTTTATGAAGAGTTCTTATGAAAGTAAGTATGCTCGAACTGCTTCTATGCTTGAAAAGTTTCAACTCGTGATAATGGATTCCTAAAACTCCAATACCTGGTCTCGTGTCATACGATTCTTTTCGTTGCCATATATGGCAGATTTATATCATCGTTGCCGGTTCATTGAAAGAAAATCAAAATTTAAAATACAGTAACGCCTCGATAACTGTCACAGATATTGGAGTCTGCAGCAACGCGAAATTACGATGTGATAAAATTGTTCATCCCTTTCTAAGACTTAGCGGGTTGGAGTAAGAAACATTGAAAGAGAGTGTGATACGGTTTTCGTTCAGTAGTTAAGGGTGTAACGCAGAGCTGCTCAGCGTCTGCTCATACGAGCAGCGATTTTCTTATCCTGGGCATACACAGAACGGCGGGCACGAAGGCACGCCCCTGCGGGCAAGGCTGCATGTATTTGTCACACGCATTGTCACAGCTACGAGGCCAACTACGGCTGTGCTACGGCCTACCCCCACTCTGCTAAGTCCGTAGCTTTGCCAGTAGCAATGCCCACGAGCCAGAGTCGCCAGATCAAGGCTTGTTCCCCACTCTAATTTCCCCTTCTACCACGCTACTCCCCCATGTTTTCGCCACGGCCCTGTCACGTGACGCGTTTTGTCTTGGCTGTGTATACTCCGGTACTGGTAGAGAGAGGATAACTGTTTCCCCTCAATTTCTTTTGCCCCTCATTTGGCAGTACTGCCATGAGCATCGGCGGACGTCCTTACCCGATAATTGGCATGTTGAGCAGCTCTGGTCGAATGGAATAATAAGGTGGTATACGTAACATGTATCAGTCAAGTGCAGGCAGGAACGCAACACTTATCGAGACATCACTGAATGTATAATATATCTAAATACTTGTCAAATTTTTCATGTCGGAGTTTCATTAAACTTTGTAATTGTCCTTGACCGGTTTTTTCAAGGTCATATTTTGTATTGTTGAATCGTAATCTACTCGTCGACAGGATCAAAAGTCTCAAAGAAACCATGGATCTGAAGTCAACCGTTCTCTTGAAAAACGACTTTAAAGTTTCGTAAACTAATTAATTCCATATGTCTACAAGGTGTCCCAAAATGGTATAAACGTGGAAGGAATGATTCTTTATGAATTTATGTCTATGCATACATATACATGCGTATGCCGTTAGAACCGTCGATACTTTACAGGAACCATCAACTTGTGACAACTTTTTGTGAAGATATTTCTATCATATTACACACATCTATAGTACAAGTTGAATAATCGTATTGTTGCGGAGACTTCCGCTCTGCCGGGGAACACTTTCACACCAGGAAGAAACAACACAACTCTTTATTAACAAGTAATGGAAATTTCCGATAAGGACAATAGTAGTAGATGGTGCGTGTTCTCGTTTCGGCGTCTCGAGTCGTTCTATCGACCTTCTTATCAACAGCAGCCCTGTTGGCTGGATACCAGAATATCGATCCGGTGGTCGACTTCTCTTGATCGAATGGTTATCGAGTGTCACGACATCGTGCCGTCGTAACACTACTCCTCCCTCTCGAAAAGCGGGAGTCCCGACCGCGGCTAAATTCATGCTTGGTGATGTCCTACTTTATGCCTCTGGTCAGCCTCTATGTCTGGCACGTCAACCTCTGCTGAAAGGTTGCCGAAAGAAAACGAGTGTGTTTCACCTTTGTGGTCCTTAACAGACAGTAAATGTCCCGACATTCGTCCTCTATCTCTGGGGAAAACCACCTCAAAAACCCTGAGCAGGGAGCTAGTACGAGGTATTTCTCTTAGTCCTGCGAAGACGCCATTCCATCATTTCTCGCCCTTCCTTTTGACTCTTGTGCTTTAAGTGCTTCTTTCTTGACGTTTTCTCGGGTGTTTCCTCCACCGAGCAACCGTCGGACCCTCTCCAGGATGCACTACTGTAGAGATCCATCCGTAGTAATGTAATGGGACCGGTGCATCATTCTTTGTGCACCGTTCGGGGAAGGGGGTACCGTCCTTTTTTTATTGTGAGGCAAATGCATTACGCATCCCCCGGTCCCCTGGGAGGGGAACGGGGGGTATGTGGGATTCCCCGGCGGTATGTGCAGTGCCGGGTATGCCCACTAAACCCCACGGTGGCCTCCCTGAGCTAATTGGAAGGTGGTCGTGATGTCAGAATCGAATGCAACCGACCACCACCCTACGAAGGGGAAGGGACCCTCCTGGGGACGTATCCCAGTCAGGATACCACTTCCTCCCCTCAATTCTTGGGACCGTTCCTTCCACAAATGGAAAGTGACCGAGGTGCCGGAACAAAGTTTACACCCTTGCCTTCTGCGAAGAAACGTCCTCTTCTTGGGCGAAAAGTGTCCAAATCTCCATTCTTTAGCCATTGTGATGTGCAAGTCACGGTTCACGTGTACAACTTTCGGTTTCGCCTTAGGAAGACGAATAATGCGATAAATTAATTCGTTCAATCGATCCTTGACAATATACGGTCCTTCCCAGTCAGATTAGAGGTTTGGACACCGGCCCCTTGTCTGACGTGGATTGAACAGCCAAACCTTGTCATCCGGATTCGAAGAATCCCCGTCTTCAGATATCAAATGCCCGAGGTACTTTACCTCTTCACAGAAGAAGCTATATTTCTTCAGGCTCATCAGCAGGCAGGCCTCCCTCAGGCAAGCAAACACCTTGCGCAGGAGCTCAATTTCCTCTTCGATACTTCTGCCGAATATTATTACGTCGTCTAGATAAGGTAAACAGATCTTCCAATTCAACCCTCTTGAGACGTTGCCCGTCAGGCGTTCGAAGGTAGCTGGAGCGTTGGGCATAACTAAAAGATCGAAGGGCATAACTTTGAATTGTCACAACCCAGTCCCAACACAAAAGGGAGTCTTTTCCTTATGCAATGTATCCATAGATACCTGCCAATAACCACTTTCCAGATCGATTGTCGAAAACCAACAGGAACCAGCCAGGTCGTCTAACGTGTCCCCTGTGCGAGGAAGAGGATACAAATCCTTCTTAGTGATGTCGTTCAGATGCCTATAATCCACGCAAAATCTAGTGGTTCTATCCTTCTTCGTCGCTAATACAATGAGGGACGACCAGGTGCTCTGTGATTTTTCAATGACCACCTAACGTTCCATCTTCGACAATAACTACTCTACCTCCGAACGTCGATGCAGAGGTAATCGTCTGGGGATTTGTTTTATGGGGGGAAAGTCTCCGGAGTCTATTTTGTGACGCACTATGACACACTTTCTCACCTCCTCGGAATCCTTCGCGAAAACATCCGCAAATTCCTCCGTCGACAATTCGGCTAAAGCTGTCTTTTGATCTTCGGACAGACTGTATGAACACCTTCGATGAAGGTGTAAGGGTAATCTCAGCGTCTTTCTCTCCCTTCTTCGGACATCAACAATAGTTGTTTTCCCTTCAGATGGATGACCTCGTTCGCGAAGTCCAGTAAGCGGGCATGCTTCTCCGAGTAAGCAAGTCTGAGAATACATTCTTCCATCATGTTCACGAGGAAGAAATCCTCCTCGGTCCTACACCTCCGACGAAGTCGGAAAAATGTTCTGTACCAAGAATTGGCAGTCTCTGACCGGAAACCGAGAAAATTCTTCATCTCTGTCCTGCTCACCGGGTTAGGATGCCTCTCAGTATAATCCTTTCGAAGAAGGTTGACCGATGAGCCCGTATTAACCATGATCCTCCTCTTCTTGGCTCTGAATAAAAGAAACTCCTCGTCGAACAGCCTCCAGACACAGCACAACAGAGGGAAGAGCAGATGACGAAGTCGGAAGGTCTCCCGTTACGCCGACTTCTTTGCGTTTCCCATCTTTGTCCGCATCTTCGGGCAGTGCTTCCGAAGGTGCCCAGTTTGCCCCCAACTCCAACATTCCCAGGGTCAATTTTCCCGATGGGTGTTCATCCTCGAATTTCGGTTCACGAAATTCGTTTTCTGTACGTAGTCCCTGTTCTCTCCGGAATCCTTACGCTGACCGTTTCCACGCTATCCCCAACTCCGTTCAGGAACATTTTGTTTTGAAAAAGAAATACGGCTTGTAGCGATTATCGTAACCTCTACTCATTCCGGTAATTGATTCGACGGCTTCAACCTCCAGGGCTCTAATAACGGCGGCCCCCAGAGACGTCAAACCGCCAAGTCTGAACGTTCGCTTGATCTCCTCGTTGGCCAACGCTGCCACAAATTAAAAGACTGCTAGTTCGTTTCTGATTTCATAACTTTTATAGAAAAAATTAGTAGTATTTTATCACTTAATGTTCACAAATAGAAATTTGGCCAACAGAAACTAACTTCTGATTTTCAGAATTCATTGATATAGGGTAGGGGACCCAATTACTGCGGGGGTACCAATTACTGTGTCTATATTAATTATACTTATTTCTAAGTCATAATGAATGTTAAAAAGGAGATATTAAATTTTTTCACTAAAATTAGTTAAGAATTAAAAAGTCTGTTATCAATTTTATATAAATTAGAGCGTGGATAAAAAAAAGTATCCTACGAAAATTGCTCGTCTTTTTACGTACAATAAGATCCTATAATTAAAAAATAGAAGTTTCCATTTGAAAACAACAAAATTGACCTTCAAATGACCTTGGAAACGTCACCCAAATAAAAAACTGATACTGCCTCACCTTTTTCCCCCTCGATATATATATTTTTCAAATTCATTATGCTTTAAAAATGAGTATAATTAATATAGGCATAGTAATTGGTACCCCCACAGTAATTGGGACCCTTACCCTATTATATGATATTAATTTATCATGACTAGACTGCGAATACTTGTGCGAATATATATTTTTCATGTTGCATATGTTTTAGACATTTTATATGACAGACTGAATATGTTACATATTTCTTGTCACTGGTTATTTTTGCAGAGTTATAATTCATGATACTGTTATGCAACTCTCGGGAAATCCGATAATAATCAGTCAGTTTAACGTGTAAGTTCAACGTAACAGCCAGTTTAGTAACCGTTAGAAGTGTTCATTAATTTTCAGCACAATGCCTAGCGAGAACAGCCAAACAATTTGCGTTTAACGAATGGATAAATTGACAAATGAATTCGTCGATGCAACGTTTATTCTCGAAGGAGATATTGTTCGTTGCCTGGCGCGCAGTGAACAAATTAACTGTGACAAAAAATCACAGTTACCTCAATCTGCAAACATTGTGAGAAATATAGAAAGCGTGCACGATACTTTTCGAAAAACCGTTAAAGAAAATACTGATCATAATTCGTTATATAAAATTGAGAAAATTATAAGCGGTGCATCTACAAAAAGGCCAGAAGATGTTTCAGTACGGTATTTAAGTAAATGGTATAGCCGGCTAAGGGGGTCGTTAAACCGATTTTAACGGATATTGCACGGTCCGATAGTTAACCAAGAAAAAACATTTTCTGCCAATTGTGATCCTGTGCCTTGCCTGTAAAAGTAGTTATAGGGAAAATTACATAATCCCGGGTTTCCTTCAATTTCCTTCTTAATTGCATCTAAAAATTCTGAAGGAAGTTTAGACATATTTTGCGTTACAAAAGACATGTTATAGACTTTTTTCAATTTTTTTGTTGTAAACTCAGGGTATAAAAGATTAAAAACCTCAAAAAATCGAGGAAATTCAGACTTCTCACTCAAATTGAAAGAATGCTACTTTCATATTAATTCTGTAATGAGTCAGTATAAGCGTTATGGTAAACTTTTTCCGTATTCTTGATAAGGTACATCGTAGTTAAAAAAAGATAAAAATCAAGTTCTTCAATGCTTTATCCGTGAAAAATTGCACTTGTATTGTTTTCATACAAGAAGTAGGATATTATGTAGATAGTATTTAATATTTCTATTATACATTCAGAGAAACAATGTATAAATCTAACAAATTTAGTAAATTCACAATAAATGACAATAATATGCGCATTATATTCCAATATCTTTACGAAGTTTTCAGCATCGCAGGTGGAGCAGCGCTTGTTGGATGTCCGACTGCGGAACCTTTGGAAACTTTTTTAACACGAATTGAAATCCCGGACAGGATAAGTTTCCTTATTTCATAAATTACACGTTCTTTTTCAATTTCTTACCATGTAATTCAAGTCGTTTTAAAAATATTGCCATGCAATATATCATCATATAAATCATTGTATAACTTGTTTAATAGTCGAGTCTTTCATTTTCACTAACTGTAGGTGGAATTAAAAAAATTAAAGCAAGCCTTCTCAATTATCGTTGTTAGTATGCGGTTTCTCTTTCCACATGCCCCATTAATTATAGTAAATGTACGTATGAAGTTTAATTAAAAATACCGATCTTTGATCAGTTAAGGTGCAATGCAGCAAACCTGTATGTCTTGCTTGTATAAACGTAAGATTTAAAACAGTAACGATGGTAACAATAGTAACAATAGTAACAGTAATTTAGTAACAATAACTTAGAAGGGTAACTATTATTTTTTGCATTCCGCCAATATTTGCTGCAGGTAAAAGCTCAAGAAACGATAAAATAAAAAGTATTCCAACACGTTTCTTCAAAATATTTTTCAAATGTTCGAATAAACAAGTAGAAATGTTTAATACTACATAGTATACTTATTGAAAGAAGAAGACGCAAGAACAAATTAGCTTTTCACGGAAGAAACACCGACAATTTTTTCAATTTCTATGAAAAGTCTCCATTTTTTTCGATTTCTTTTTAGATTGTTAATTTTTTATAACCAGAATTTGCAATAAAAAGGTGAACAAATTCTCTAACATATACTTCGTAACCTGAAATGTGTCAGCTTTTTCAGAATTTTTAGACGTAATTAAAAGAGGGAAATGGGGAAAACCGGGTTTTTTAATTTTCCCTGTAACTACCCACACGGACACCGAACATGGTTGAAATGTGGTAGATATCATTTCCATACTAAGCGATACCATTTTACGTTTGTATTTTACGATGCGATACACTTTGTAGAAAATGTGCGAAGCACTTCTGGTAACTAACATTATCTTTTATATTTTCCCAACGAATTCTTTTATTTTTCTGTTGTATACGTGGTCGGACAATAACTAGATCCATTTTGAATATTTCCGTTCTTTGTAATAATATGAAAAAATGAAAAGCTTGCATAGAATAGATGAGGAAATATTATGACGCTAACCTTTTTCATGTGGGCGGCTAGATCCCTTTAAATGAAATGTTGCGTTCTTTTATCGCGATATGATAGCCGGTGTTCAGATGATTTTAGCATGCTATGATTGAAGGTCAGCCAAGGTCAAATGTAGTTGTAAAGCAAACTTTCCCAGCGAAAAATATTCTGATATAAGGGCGAAAAGTTGAGGCACGTACACTAACGAGCAAAACTGAGTCTACACTATTTGAAACAACATAACTTTTTAAAAATTAGATCAAATGACTTGAATTTTATTGAGAAGTTAGAAAAAGTTGGTTTTCTCAGCTTTTTTATCTGAGCCTGTATTGAAAATTTAAAGAATGTATTCGATTCGCTCGAATAAATTATATCCATGCTGAAAATTTCACCGATATTGGTTAATTCGTTTACGAGTTATAAACGATTAAAAGTGCGATTTTAAGTCGAAAATCGTGAGAAATGGCAATTTTTCCACTTTTAAGCTAAAAAAACCAATTTTTACTATTTCTTTTGCCATTCCGACCAATTCAAACTTTTTTCAAAAATTTTTTACACCTCGTCTAATAAACTAATCCTTCTAACTTCTCAATAAAATTCAAGTCATTTGATCTAATTTTTAAAAACTTATGTTGCTTCAAATAGTGTAGACTCAGTTTTGATCGTTAGTGTAAAACCATTTTTCGCTTATTTTTGTCGGTAACGTGATCACTCTACCTTATCGGGAATCTACGGGTCTTGGCTCTTAAGGGGGGAACCTTGTGTAAAATGAAACTTTTTAGCATTTTTTTTTTGTTTAACATCGATAGGAAATTTCCTCAGGAATACGATAAAAAAAGTTAGAAAGTGATCAGAGATGTTCTTGTACGTTATTTCCAAAATAAAGTAAACTGTTGTATTGGGCAGAGCGGCTTAGGTAGTCGGGCTTTCGTCGGAAAGGTTTCTACTTCTCGAAAAAAAGAAAAAGCGGCTGAAATACAACTTCTTGAAGAAGAGGAAGATCTGTTCTATGGCCTTGGAATCGCAGATTGGCAAAACACCGCGATAAGTTAAAATGAATTAAGATTTTTTCACGATTTTTCTGTTACTCAAACTTTAAACGCATTTTTCTCGAAAAGCAAAATTTTGCACGCCGTGCAACGTAACTCAAAAACTGATTACTCGATCCTTATGAAACTTGGTTTATATATTCCATAAATAATTGGCCACAATATGACGAGCTCCGATTTTTTAATTTTTTATTTAAAATATTGCTATTAACAGAAAATCCGTTTTTTTCTCAAAACTTCGCCATTTTTCCAATTTTGCAAATTTTAATAAAAGACGAATCTCATGTTGTGTGTATTTGCACAATCTAACGATTCCATTTTGATTTTTTAGTTTCAGATCATTTTTGTGCACTGTACGCTGCACGGCGCATTTCCAGGATGCCATTTTCAAGCCGGCGCCGTTGCACCATTGATATTAACGATTAAAATTTATAAAAAATATTTTTGTTTACATTATAACGTTAGTAATAAATCAATCTGCGCATTCCATTTTTCAAAAAAAATTCTTGAAAAACAGGCCACTTAAACAAGGCTCCCCCCTTAACACTGAACCTACCACCGCCGGTCAAAGTGATCGTTCCAGATTTTCTATTTTACTGAAATGATAAAGATGCTTTCGTGGGAAATGATTAAATAAATATATATAGGAGAGCATTTATTATAATATGAACCGCACAAAATCCAAATAAATTAAATCTTGGCATTTTTATAAAACAACATGTATTAGTCACTTTTAAGGGTCGGTAGGTTAAGTCGTTAGGCTTCCGAACAGCCGGACGGTTCCGACTGCAGGGCACTCGAGTGTCTACCGACACTTTTTTTCAGTAACGGATGCTCGGCTACGACTATAGATAAAAAAACCATAGAGTTCGTAGTTCGAATGGAAAGTGTAGATATCAGTTACCGAATAAATCCTGTCGAAACATTTCGAGAGAAAGTGTCGGCTCGAATTTCTAACGTGGCAACGTAAATCGTCATTGCTCAATTTACTGGGCCAGTGAGTGCATGATACAGGAAACGTCGGAAATGCGGTTTTCACGTCTGACGACGTTGACGGGAACAACTGCCGACACAATCCGGACCAACTGATCCAAAACTCCATTACGCAACCAGCCCCCAGACAATTTCGGCCGGCCTCTATGTTCGGCACTCTCTCTGATTCGTTGCGAGCAGATACACGAAGAGCAGAATTAGCCCTGCATGGTGATCATCAGACAAATGGTAATCGGATATCGTCCGTAGGATACGATCGCTCGAATAATTGTTCCCTATTTAATCCGAGAATCTCCGGTCTGGTATTTGTCTGACCGATTTGATTGCAGTTAACTAGCACTTAGGCAAATGGTGTCCCGGTTGCCAAGTACAAATTACTTTTCGAGACACTAATCCCGCTACCCGAGAGTCTCAAATGTCATCACGATGAATTCGTGTCCAGCACGTTCTATGCTGAACTCTTTCCGAGAAGAACGAAGCGACGATCGATTTAATCCGCTTCAAGATATCTTATTCGCGTCCGCGACTAATGAAGCATCGAGATTCGGGGTCATCGAGATAATTTAATTGTTCCGTGAATATCTCTCGGCAGGTCGACGTTTACGAAGAGGCTGATTACGGCGTAAACGCCAGAGTTAATTTCTCGATGGAGTCGATTGCTCGCTGGTAGAAGGCGGTTCTTGTTAATCGGACGGTAAGAAGACTCGAATCGTCCGAAGAGAAACGTTTATCGAGGATTAACGTAATACAGTTCGAGAAGACGTTAGAGGGGATTCTTACGGCGGGAACGATCGTCGAGTTCTGGATCATTAATCCTAGAACCATTAAGGATCAGGAAGATGAAATAATCTATCTTTTAAAAATGATGATGAATGTTTTATTCACTTCCGTTTACCGTGATAATGATTTTCCTCCCACAAGTTCCACCGTTGGGTTTCAACTGAAAACTGTACACATAGCGGCGTGCAAAACTTTCAGGAAACTACTTTACTGCATGATTGTCGCGTTATCGCACAAGGTACAACATATTTCATAAAGTACGATAGGTTTTCCATCCCCAACTTTGGCGGATATGTCCACCAGTTATACGAGAAAACGGACAACCATACAAAAATGTACGTCGAAGCTTTTTCGACACAAAAACAAAATAGTTGAACATCGCAATATTTTTTCGAAACGGTTTATAGCTAGTAGGGGAATTCCGGGAGAGACGCACCAGTTCTTATTGTGGCAATACTGGACGATTCTCAACTGTTTTTCTGTTATTATTTATAACATTTTAACATTTGTGAATAATCTCAAAACGAAGAACGCGTGTATTATATTATTTACGTGTAACAGAAATGTAAAAACTTCTTAATGCTCCAAACTTTTGATGAAATATTTTTGTAAGTGCTCAGTACAAATGTTATTACCTTCTTATGGCATGGTTTTAACTATCAGTATCGACTTAAATAGTGACAATGGTTTCTCTTTTACGATTTTTCATCGTGTTTTGACCAAATTTTTTGTACTGGTTTTTGTTTTTGCATAGGTACGTCTCTCCCTCAATTTAGGGACAGACGCACCATTAACGTATTTAAGTGTATTAGACAGTCGTTTTTATAAAAAATGCAGCATCCCTTTTTTAATTAATTAAGAAGCCATAAATTAAAACTGAGAGTTGTTATTTGCCACACTATTTGTTAACATCTTACACTTTAATTAATTAAAGTTAATTAATTTATATTTATTGCTCTGTAATTAGGTAATTATAAAGGAGATGCTTCATTTTTGACAAAAACGTCTGCATAGTAGATTCTAATAATTATTTTATTGAATGTTCAGAAGATTATTATTCAACCACACCTAATGTAGATTGGATTTCTTATTTAGAATGCCTCAAATGGCTCCACGCAACATGTACTATGTATTCTCCTTTGTGTAATATGTGGTAGACAAGAAAAAATAGAATACAAGTAGGGAGAAGAAAGTAGAAACGAAAGGAGTGCGTCTATCCCCAATCAGGAGTGCATCTAACTCCAAGCCCTAGGGAGAAATGCACTTTTTCGAACTTTTTTAAAGTGCATATTAATGTATTAAAATAAAAGTTTTACTCGTTTAACGTCACATATTATTAAAGAGATTTAAATAAATTATTAAACTATGCTTGGATATACTTTCAATTCAAAATAACCTATGACAATTTTTTATATTCACTTCATATTTCGAGAAACGAAGGCGAGCTCCAGTTTTCTAAATGGAATGCAATATGTTTTTTATTGCCATATGGCATTAAAAATATAAAGCGTGGCTCAAGACGAATTCATTCATATGTAACATAATGACTTCCAAGGTCATACAAGGTCAGGAATAAGAGAAAGACCGAACATTTCGGAACATTGTATAAAAATTCTATTTTCGTAACGACGAGGAAACTGAATTTGTTTAAATAATATTATATTTTCAAATATTCGAAGAGGTAACACCATTTTAGAAAGTAATAAAATTCTTAACTTGTAAAAACGGTATTACAAAATATTTCGGAAAAAGGTGAAGTGGGAAAGTCACCCTATCTTGAATGAAAGTGAAAGACGTATACGACTATGCGTTTCATAAAAAATCGCTTGATATCACTTGTACTGACTGCATACGTTACATATTACCCAAATCTAATTGGACACACCTGCAAACAGAATTAACAGGATACTGGACGTATGTCCATTTAATTGATTATATTCTCCTAATACAATCAGTATAAACAGGTAGTAGTAAATTGCAAACTTGTAACTAGAATAATAATATATAATAATATGTTTTAAGATCCTTCTACTTTAACGTTTATAGAAATTGATTGTACGTGCTCGTCGAGCAATTAGCACTTTCCATGTTTGGTCGTTCATAGTGTTGCCGAATACAATAGAATAAAATGACTATGACAAATTTATGAAATAAGGAACAGATTAAAACAAGTATGCGAATAATAATGGTGGACACGCAAGAATTTTGATCGGCATAAATGAAAACAGTAGTCTTCTGTAGATACAAAGGAAAAGCGTAATTTAATATTAATTTAATATTCATTAGCATATTGTTCTTCTGTGTAACATGGATGTTTCACAGTTCGATTGGTGCTGTTGTATAATAAATTAAATATTATACTAGAAATTGAAGGCTTTGAGTGCTTCAAAGACATTACTTGCATACATATTACAATTTGCTCGTTAAATAATATTCTCTTTATACTACTAAAGGACACTATTCAAAGTAGATATGGGTAGATGCATCCTGAATGTTTTTTCGTCCCTTTGCACGTCACTTGAATTGAATTAATTAAACCGGCCTTCACTGCATAGGTCATTGATCATGCACGTCATTTGAATCGTGTTAGTCTCACAATTGATAGACAGGCAAATCATTTACCAGCGTTTCCGTTCACGCGTATTTATAACTTCACGACCAGATATACATACATATACATATGTGCATAGCTATGCAGGTATATCTAGTGTAGATTGTAGATAATTGCTAAAGCTTTGTTAACTTCAATTTTGAAAATCATTTTGATTGCGACAATGATTCCATTTGAACCGTCTCCCTTTTCGTTGAGGAGACTATATCGACCTGTTAAAAATTAATAACAATTCTGAATGTTATGAATAACTTTTTTCCTTGACAATTTGCCCTTCAACAAGTTGATTAGAAATACAATAAATATAATGTATTTCAATTTTTACAGATCCGTATTTATAGCATCTAAATTACCGAAATTTTTACACAAATACTAAATATTTAATACATGTAAAGGAGAAATGTTGTTCGTTCGTTTATCTATTGATTGCTGAATCATGTAAATACCAGATCAATTTGAAATTCTGCAAGTAGGTAGGTAGCGAAACGTATTAGCATATAGGTCACGAAACAACCTGAATTTCAGCTATGTCCTCGAAAGAAACTCGAAAAACTGAGCAATTAAAATTACGATATCTGTCCGTGCTGATCCGGGTGATAGAACGATAGTGTTTTCTACTAAATCGTCATAAGAAAAATGAAGAAACCATGTACAGGGTGTCCCAAAAATGTTGTATTTTCTTGAAAAGGGACGATTCCCGAGGTCATTTGAAGTAACTTTTTCCTTTGCGAAAATGTTCTCCACAGCTTTGTTAAGAAGTTATTAATGAAAAACGCAGACCAATCACAGCGCGGCTACAGACGACGTATTCTGGCTCGGCCAATGCCAACGCCACGCTCAGCGGGACCTCTCGCCGTATCTCAATCCGCTCGCTATAGCCGTGCTCTGTTTAGTCTATCTTTTTCTCCTGAACGAAGCCGCGGAGAACATTTCTGCAAAGGAAAAAGTTATTTCAAATGACCTCGGGAATCATCTTTTCCAAAGAAGCACAACATTTTTGGGACACCCTGCATGTACATTGTATTCAAACGCTAGCAATCGTTTCGATCTTCCAGTCTCTTGGAGTCCAGTATCTTTATTTATAAATTTCAAATCATACAATATTAGTTAGTCAGATAACTCCCTTCATTACGTATAAGTTATACGTATTGTAGGGTCATCAAGTCAACAAACGTGCTCAAGCATATGGGTTGCCTCGAATGGCTTGAAACAAGCAGGTCGGACCAATAATCCGATTTAAGGCGTACAAGCCTTTCAAGCCAAACGGCCCGGATCAAGCCGAACGGTCCGGAACCGAACCTACCGAACCAAGGTGGAACGATCCGGACCAAGTCCAGTGTACGAAGCCACTTGAGATTTGTAGCGGAAGTTAGGATTCCATAAATGCCAAGTATCAGAGAAATTGCGTTATATAGTGAATTCTCGTTGTATGTCAATCTTGCCGTTCTTTTTACTGACACGAATACGAAATCGGAGGTTCTCTCCGAGCGTCGCCTTTGTAATACACAGGGCACGCTGGAAACCTAAGAGTCATATCCATCTACAAGTCATAAGAAACTTATGACCACTAAGCGCTAGTGGCAAGAAGACTGCGAAAATGTCCGTCTCCGATACAATGTTGCACAGAGAAGCGGACAACGAAGCTCGAAAGCCATCGTCGCCGAGGAGTGTGCCACACATTGTCGGCTATATCGGTGTGAAACTAGAAGACTACTATTAATGTAATTACAAAACTTCTTTATTTTTCGTTATTTTTTTATGAAAATTTTACCTACATAATCGTGGCATTTTTCTGATTAAAATAAAACCAAATATGATATGTATACTTTATTTTGTTCCCCACAGGGTTACTATTCAATTCACATAACCTCCTCCTTCCTTCCTCGCGCCGCTCCTGCCCTAACCTTAACCTATTTTAAAATTACCTTACTTTCTAACATCTTATTCCATATCTTATCTCCTACATTTTAACCTAAAATGAAACTAAAACTAAACACACAAATAAACTCTAGTATCCACGCCAACAGCATTCGAGAGAGAGAAAGCGATATTGTACTAACATACGTATAGAAAGAAATACATAATGTTACATGAACTATGAACTATATTAGTTAGACTACTCTTAACACTCCTGTCAATCACCTCCCCTCTCACACACATATACACACACATCCACGCCTTCCCTTCCCTAGCCAGCGGACCTCCTCTTCCGATCGCTCACCATTCATTCCAATCCTCCTATATTTTCTCTTATTTTGAATTTATTGTTTGACTGCTAAATTTTTTCCTTCATTCATCCCACTTCTCCAAAACTTCTTCCACTCCTATTCTCTCTCCATTCGTCCACCTTACTCAACCACTACTTCCCTTCCCCCTCGACCCCTAGCACTTTCCCCCTCCCTTCTCCCCATGCCCGTTTCCCTGATCTTCATACCACACTTCCTCTATCTGATTCCATCTCTTCATTTTTCCATTTAGCCACTTTTTCATATACCCTACCTGCACGTTCATTCCCTTCTCTCTTTCCTTCTCCGTCTCCCTTACTATTTTCCATCTTGCCCTCCTTTCTTCCTCTGTTAAATCATCGTCTAACGATTCTTTCTTTTCCTTTAGCAACCTCCTTCTCTCCATTACCTTCCTTTTTTGCTCCAGATTCACCATTTTGACTCGCACCATCCCACACCCGCCCTTTCCTGCTTTCCCTATCTTCCTTATTTCTTCTATTCCCTCTTCCTTCACCCCCACTAATTCCCACAACCTCCTTACTTCCTCTTTCAAATTCTATTAACCCTCTCATCATTTCCTCCAGCCTTCTAACTTCTGTCCTCTCCTCCTTTTTTCCCCTCTCTGGTGACCTTTTTATTTTTTCACTCCTTTTAAAAACTCCACTTACCTCCCTCTCTCCTCCTTCTACTTCCTCTATTCCCCTTTTCCTCCCCCACTTTCTAAACTTTTCAAACTTTCCGCGCTAAACCACCGCTCCAACTCATCATCTTTCGGAATCTTTCCTATTCTTCCTTTTTCCGTCTCCCCCTCTACCTACACCATCCCCTTAACTTCGCCACCTCTCCCACTCATTTCTGCTGCACTTCTTTTCTATTTTCTACCTATCTCCTTTTCAAATTTCCCGCCTCCTTGAGCTATCTGTCTCCCGCTAGATTACGCCACCTTCCACTCCTTCCAGAAGTAATCCCGCGCACTCCTCGCTACCGTCACCCGGACCTAACCTCTCTCTCCACTCACTTTATCCTTCCTCCAATACTCTCTATCTCACTTTCCCGCCCTTATCCCTTTCTCTAACGCCTGACCCTAACCTCAAGACACCTTTCTCCACACATCTCTTTCTTTCAACACTTTCACCCTTTTCCGCACACACTCTTTCGAATCTCAATTTCTCACGCAACCGGAAACGGAAGTCCAACTAAATATGATATAATTTCGATGATATTTACTTGTGTAACGAGCGACGAAAGTTTTTCTTTAAATGAAAAATTTAACTTGTTTATTATTAATTATTTTTTATGAGACTTTCACCAATATATTTGTGGCATTATTCTCATTAAAATTACACCAAACGCGATATAATTCGGATTACATTTACACCAATTTTCCGTTAATGTAATTGTTATGGGAAGACTTTCATCGTTCATTAGACAAGTAAATATCATCAGCATTATATCATATTTGGTTTCATTTTAATCAGAAAAATGCTACGAATATGTTGGTAAAAGTTTCATAAAAAAATAATGTAAAATAAAGAAGATTTGTAATTGGGTTAGTAGTGGTCTTCTGATCTCACACCGATATAGCCGACAATGTAGTGGCCGCGACTGCTCCCGAGCTTCGACCACTCACACACATTTGTCCATACCTTTCTTTTAGGATCTATCGTGGAAAATTTGTTATTTTCTTTTCAAATATATTAGTTATATTGTTAAATTTCATTTTCTGTGGATAATTAACAATAAGTATACAATTGGTACTACATGCCTATAACCATACATAAAGTTTTAATTCATGGGTGTGACATTATTAATCATTTTGATGTCCCAATGGGATTTCTGTCTGAGGAGGCTTTAGAAGCAAGACACAAAGAAATCAGAAAATATCGTCTGAATTATACACGAAAAACCAGTAGACAGGACACGAACATCAACTTATTCAATTATCTTTTACTCACATCCGATCCGCTTATTTCAACACACCGAGAAATTACAACAAATAGCAAATCTTGCAATTTTACTGAAATTGATCAGTTCTTAATAAGAAATGAGCAAGATCAGGAGAGTCAATGATTTTGGGTCGCAATCAAAGTACTGAGAATGACGCGAGTAGTGAATAGCGTTTTGGTAAGTTTATTAATTTTATTTGCTAGTATTATAATTTGTTTAAGTTTATTATTGTTAATTTTACATATGGTTCATTTATTATTAATTTTGTTCTAAACTTGTTAGTTTTTAGAAATAAATTTGTTAATTTTTAATAATAAATTTTTTTTTTTCTAAAAATTGTTATTTTTTTTTGTTTGTTAAAATTATGAACTATATTGGTAAATATAATTGTCTGTAAAAAATTTCCTCTGTATATACATTAATAACCAAACTACGAGAAGTGCTGAAAACAGGCCGTTTGTCTGCACTGTGCGCGGTGGTGTGAGTTTTTCCACTGACTTCAAATGGTAAAGCCTCTGTTTCAATCGTAGGGGGTGTCCCGGAAAAAATTCTACGATCGGAAAATAAGGTGCACTCTAACGTGGCCATACATAAAGATCCCTTCTCTAAACATGTATTAATGAGTGCGCCTCATCGGATGTCTGCTTAACTTTGACTTGTCAGCCATCATCAATTCATCAGCGGTTTATCCATAGACCGAACTACGCCCTGAGAGGTGCCACACGGATTCCCTGATCCTACCATAATATTCAATGTGTGTAATAATAATAATGTGCCTGAAGTTCTACTTCAGTCTAATACAGGTATATTAAATTGTGTTCCCACAGTTCAGGAACTTCTTGTAATTTTGTTAGTAACTTATTATTTCTAAATGATATTACAAGAAGTTCTACAACTATAAGGACACAGTTTAATATACCCGTTGTACTATCGACTAATTTCTTCCCTCTAGTGGGGATATTGGCCAGACTTAATAATTGTCAGGGCTGACGAAAAGTATTTGTTCAAAATGTATTACAGTCAAACCTGTTTTTGTGCGGTATATAGGGACTGCATAAAAGAAACCGCACAAAAAAAACTTCATAAATAGCTGTAACAAATAATTTTTTACGACATGTTAAAGAAAATTTTTTTATTCGGTAGAGAGGGACCGCATAAAAAAGTCTCACTTAGATAATATGTCAAAGATTTACGAAATAGCGAGAAAGTGCTTTCCAAACAAAATAAATAACTAAATTGCACATGGAAACATTTAAAAAAAAATTTAATTTCTCATTTTAAACATTATAATGCCAACAACGTTGGCATTCATATACCGCATAAAAAAAAACGCACAAAACAAATCGCACAGAAAAGGACCGCGCAAAACCAAGTTTGACAAAGTTTGAATTTAACAATAGGAGAAAAATTGCTTCCATTACAATTCTTCTATTACAATTATTCACATTGGATTGAAAGACAGTGGACAAATGGTTCTGAAACCTAAGCTTCTGCAATATGTAATTTATATAATATAAAATGTTCAAAAGAAAGAATGACTATTTATAAATATGTGTTAAGTAATTACAATATTTGCAGCGTTGTGCGAGTACGGTAGGCTCCACTGCGTTGTCAAAATACAATCTAACCATAATTCTTGTTAGGATCTGCAATCAGGATACTATCAGGAACTGCAATCCATCTTCGATTCGAACATAGATAACCGTAATACGGTATCAAGTCGCCCTGTTTTTCCCGTGTCGACCGATAAGCGATAAGCTGAAACGCATAATTGATTTACGATGGAAACCTAAACGGTTGATCCTCCTCTTCCGCAAACATGCGAGTTATGATTTCGTGTTTCATAGACATTCCAGCGTTCGACAACCGTTTCAGCCGAGGAGGTGATCGCAGCTCGCCAATTCCCCAAAACGTTTTCACGAATTTCGAACAATTTCCAACCCGTGCATAGAAACGCGGCCGACCCACGTGTTCGAACACCGTGAAACGACCCGTATAAACGAAACATTTTTCCACATTTCCATCTGGCCGAACGCCGAGGGATTTGCGGCCCGCCCGAAAACTCCACGGTTACGATAATACGAGCATCGCATATACGATGATAATGCGTTCCTCCAGAGTTTCCGCGCGCGCACGTGTTTGGAATACGATGCCATGCCGTCGGACGGCTGTCTAGTCGATCAGTTTCTGGGTAATCTTACGCGCAGTTGCGAATACTATGTTACAATAGTAACAGTAAGGAATGATCTATAGAAGGACGATCTGACAATGAGAGGGTCTATAATAGTGGTTCGATGGATCGAAAATTGACAGATTTACAGCTAGCACCGTCACTTTCTTTCCAGAGAAATGTTTCCTTTCCTTGTATAGGTGTGACCTGTGATACAGATGTGATTCACGACCGCCGACCTATTTTCGCCCGTAGTGAAGTTTTTAAACCATGCAAATTTCAATAAAGAATCGTGAATTGTGTGCATACCTCAAATCGTATTTACTTCATTTACATACGCACAGTATGTACGTACAGCACTCCCGGGCAACTTCTTCCCCGCTGTCGCTTCACAACTCCCACTGCCAGTGTAACGGTTCACCCACTATCAACTATTTCACGCTTTGCCTCGCGTGCAGCGTAACTGCGAATATATGCGTGTATATCTACACTCCACAGGAATTTTATGGAGGGACCCAGGAGTAGGACGAGGAGTCGTCTGTGGTTCGCAAGTCAGAAGTTGCCCAGGCCTGATATACGCACAGTATATTTGAGTATACAGCGTTATTATTAATGAGAAAAAGGGCGTGGATCTGTAACATTTATTTAGCTGAACGATATTACAATAACTTTGCGCCATTACAGCCCAGTGTCGCCTGACGAAGGGAGATAGCACGAATTGAGGGGAAATGTTACCCTCCCTCTGCCAGTACTGTCACGTGACCGGGCCGCAGCGGAAGCGTGGCGGAATAGCGCGGTAAAGGGGAAGTTAGTGTGGGGACACAAGTCTTGATCTGCCGACACTGTTACAGGCACGTGTCTCCGACTAACCTAGATGGCGTTACTCGTTTAAAGGCCCGGTCTTCGTAGATTCGCGATAAGGTAGAGTGACCAAGTTACCGACAAAAACAGGCGAAAAATGGTTTTATGTGCATTAACTTTTCGTCCTTATATGAGAATATTTTTCGCTGGTAAAGGGCTCATTCGACAGAGGAAGGTTCAATCTAGCGCGCGCTGGTCATGAGCTGACGGAATTATGCAGATATTTGGTAATATAAGCGATAGAAGTAGGCCAAAAATTAACGATCTGCATGCCGTGG
>CM052124.1:7164642-7180761 GCA_028454245.1 Halictus quadricinctus
ATAGTCTATCGATTCATGATACAGAAAGTAGGTCTTTCCATTTAAAGAAATGAAGTTGACCTTCATATGTCCTTTACGCATCCACCTACAAAAAAGCTACTAACATCAGATTAATGCCCCCTCGACACCAAGCAAGTTCCATCTGATGTATTTCTTCCTAACACCAATAGCAGCCGAGTCTATTAAGGACTTTGAAAAGTTAAAACGAAATAAGGAAAGTACTCAATTAGATTTTCATTGGGAAACTATTTTGGTGTATACTAAAATCAAATAAAAGTGAATGCAGATAAAAAAAGGGAGGAAGAAAGAGAACTGCTTAGATTTAACCCTCCGCATATGCTATGCCGGAGTCAGTGATGACGCGTCGTCTTATGAGCCAAGACTCCGTAGATTCGCGATAAGGTAGAGTGACCAGGCGAAAAAAAAAAAAAAATAGGCGCAAAATGGTTTTACGTGCTTCAACTTTTCGTCCTTATATCAGAATACTCAATATATTCGAAGCAATATATTCAGAATATTCGAGCTCAAGCGATCATATGTATTAGCGAGTACAGGTGTGAGTTAGAAATGACTCCGACACAGGCCACGAACCGCAGTACAGTGAATCCGGGATATAAGTCGTCAAGACTTCTGAGTTAGCCGTCGCGGAATTATCCCCACTACCGCAGGGTATACTCCATGAGGAGCCAAGAAGCTCGAGAGCCGCCACAGTCGAGGAGAAATCAGAAATCCGTAATCAGAAAGATTCAACAAATATATTGGTGAAAGTCTCGTAAAAAATAATTCATAATAAAAAAGTTTAAGTTTTGATTTAAAGGCCTGAGCTGACACCAGTCTTTCATCTTTCCCGAACGCTTTGACTCTCCACGTCTCTTTCTTTCCCAATCGCTGTCCTTTTTTGCGTCCGAAATTTGATTCGTTCATTACACAAGTAACTATTATTGGAATCATATCATATTTGGTTTCATTTTAATCAGAAAAATGCCACAAATATGTTTGTGAAAATCCTATAAAAAAATAATGAAAAATAAAGAGGTTCTCGAGTTTCGCTGTCCTTTTCTACGTTCGGCTCTGCATCAAAGAATAGTAGGGTTTCGTCGGTAGCATTTTCCCGCTGTGACTTTGACAGATAACTCATAGGACACACGAATTACGACGTGTTTAAAGACTGCGGCGAACTATAAATAAAGCTGACTATCGCTGTCCCTTTCTATGTTCGACATTGCATCAAAGAATAGTGACCCGACGACGACAAGACCCGGGCAGCTGACATATAACGCGGATTTACTGTAGTCGGAGGGGTTAAAGCTAAGGTTAATACAATTTTTAAATATATATTTTAATTGAGATTCTGCGAATCTTGCAGCGTGTATTTGGTTTGTTAATAATTTCTATTTAATCCCGTAATGATGAAACATAATTTTTTAAAGTTTTGTATTTACGAGATGTGTACGCGTCAGAGATATCCTCTTCCCAGCACTTCGTCTGTTCTTAGATAAATAAGTAGTAGATGTATATCATAGGGATCTGCATTTACTTGACTGAACAGACAGAAATATCAATTTGAATGTCCATCTCTTTGTTTGCGCTTACTTCCATCCACTTGATAGAATAATTTCCAATGAGGAATTTCCTTTTGCCGATTCATTCATTCCTCCAGAGTCCCTTACCCGTTCGATCGTACAAATTGTATATTAATTGTAATATGAATATTTATATTGAGTCTTTCAGATTAATATGCAACTTCAATTTGTGTAACTCGGTAAAAAAGTATTTATAGACCTATACAGGGTGTCTCAAAAAGCATGGAGAACCCTGAAAGGGGTGGTTCCTGAGGTGACTCTAAGCAGAATTTTCCTTTTCCGTTTCGCGCTGGAGCGATTTGTTTTCGAGTTATTAACGAAAAGCACGAACCAATCGGAGCGCGGTTGACGGCGACTGGCCGCGCGGAGCGTAGCGACAGCGTCGCGCGGTTGTTGAGTCGTGAACAATAGAAGGAGCAGAACTCGATTTTAACTGTTTGCGATCGTATTGGGGTATTAGCGTGGGTATGGTAGTTGTGCTTGTGTCACGGGCATCGACGGAGAAACACGGAAAACTGTCTAAATGCTTCCCGAAAAATTTCTACCGTCCCTTCCAACTTTTCAATCATTTCTTTGCGAATTAACTTCCAATGGTAAAGAAGTTACGTAGTAAGTTCATAACGAATAGTTACCCTGCATATGCTGTGAAACACAACATTACTGAAGAAACAAACTAAAGAGAAAAATTCCGTACAAGCTGAGACGTAATTCACAATTTGAAAGGTACGCAAGTGAAAAAGAAAGTATTTCAATTCGTGTACAATTTCCCGAAAAATTATTTGAAAGATGAGTGGTAGGAACCCGTACAGTAACATGAAACAGTTTCTCGAGATTCAGCACTTGGTATGGACACGTTTCATACCGAGCTCTCATAGATCCTTATTGAAAAACGATAAAACATCGATCGAAAGATTCGACTTCTAGCATCAGTTCACGTCGGAATGAAAGGCTGCAGTATGACCAGTTGATGAAACCCGGTTTGTAACGAATTTGCTCAACGTCACGATACAATATTCATTCCATCTCACCAACTGTGCCAATCGTTGCGCGCATGACATCGTTGCCGCCAAAAATTCGTAGAGGTTAATCTGCTCGGGCAGTTCACCTTTTACGCACGCTTGCTGGCCGAGACGAATTTTCGATCGGCTAGAGCGTAATACGAAACGAAACGCAAGCACTGTCTATGCTGCTCGAATTGACATATCAATCAACCGCACTTCTGGCTACAATATCGCAACCGTTGTGTAGCTTTCTGTGTTTTCGATGGAACATTTGATTATATTATACAATACAGCAGAGTTGGGCATTGCTAGAACAAATTTTTCTGCGAATAACGAATAACAATCATTATTAGTTAAATCGCCTACGGGCGATACGATTTGTCATACTTGTCGGCGTACGATAGGTTGGATAGATTAAATGTTTAAATGACCGCACAGTCACTGGTAAAATAATCACCAACATAAAAAGTCAGGGCCTAAACCCACTCTCCTGCACGGAACTCTCCACCAACGCTAAATACCCCACCTACAAAATCACCCTCAAAGCTGACACCACCCTATCTTAAGTAAAGAAAACTAGAGCTATCGAAAACATACGCGTATACTGGTGTAGCGGTCGTTAACAGGTCAGCAAAACAGCTAACAACAAAGAAAAAAGATACAGAAACAATCCGAGTAAGCAAACTCGCGATGCCGCGAGGACACATCGACGCGCGAAGACATAAACACACGCTAGGAGAGGCACATCACACAACGGTCATTAATCTGTCAGCAAATCAGCTGATGGTTAAGAGAAAGACGTTTAAACTCCCTCACCCACTTTCCAGCCCGTCGAATTTCCCCAAATCCCAAAAACCCAACCTCCCAGACCCCTCCCCACGACAAAACCACATCTTTCATCAGACCCCCCTCCATCAATTCTCCTATCAACACCTCCGACACCATAAACTCCCCGAACGGCCTCAGGCAAACTAGACACCTTCTGCAAAATCCTAGACCTGATCAAAACCCACTACATCCCTTGTCAAACCAGCATCGACAAAGAGCGATCATCTTCATTCAACAACTCGATGGTTAATTCGATCCCATCCCCCCACAAATACATGACTTGGAACGCAACCAGTCTTCTCCCAAAACTGACAGAACTCCAACACTACCTAAGTGCAAACCAGATACAAATAGCCTGGCTGAAATCTCTGAAACCTGGTTCTCAGCATCCGATAATCTCAGAATCTCACAGTACAAAGTGATCCGAGAGGTCGGACCCCAACAAACACGCAAAAGTGGCGGAGTAGCTATCCTAATCCACAACACCATCCCCAGCCCATAAACTCCTCCATAGAAATAGCCACCATCCTAACAAAAACAAATCCCCCCACAACAAACGGTGCTCTCTAACGCAAACCGACCTCGGCGACATCACAACCCACACACACTCCAAATATTTCCGCGTAGCAGGTGATCTGAACGCCAAATATCAGATTTGGAACAATACCTTCTACAACCGAAACGGGAGCACCCTCAAATCCCACTCTGAATCCAGAAACTATAACATCATTCATAGCAACACCTACACGTACAGACAACCAAACTCCACTTCCTCCAACCTGCCCCACGCAATCACCTGTTTCACAGAAAACGACCTTCCCTCCAACCACCTCCCCGTTCTCCTGATGAGAGATAAAGAGCAAAAGCATCACCAACTGGAATAAATACAGGCCCCTAAACGACTCTTACGTCCTCAACCCCAGCATTAACACCACCGACGACATAGAAACAGAAATAGATAGACTCCAAAAACACATAAACCACTCATTCAAAAAAGCCACCAACACACACCACAATCCACCCTCTCAACCCGACGCAAAGCTAACAAAGACAATCAAACTTAGGAACAAGCACAGAAGAAAATATCAAAAAACCGGCAATCCCTTCTTTAAACTCCAAAGAAACCTCCTCTCTGGTAAAATTCGCTGCCTAATTACAGAAGCAAAAAACACCAAATGGCAAGCCAAACTACAAAACATCAGAACCTGCGACAACACCTTCTGGACCACCTACCGACTAACCAGCAACAAACATGCACCCACCCCCGTTCTAACCGACAACTCCTCCAGCTATTACACGGACAAAACCAACACTATGGCAGACGTCTTCCAACAAATCCACGACAACTTCCTCTCCCTTCCATCCAACGCAGAACCAGAGGTACAAAAATCCATCTCCGAACTCGAATCATCTGACAACGGCTCTATACCCCTACCCCCCTCCCCTCGATCCATCAGAGACGTCATCTCCACCTTTGCCAACAACAAAGTACCTGGATACGACAAAATCACCCCAATCAAACTTAAAAACCTTTCTATAAAACTCACCGTCCAACTGTTCTACATCCTACGCGAATGCATCAGCCTCGCCCACTTCCCATCCATCTGGAAACTAGCAAAAATCATCCCCATCAGAAAACCCGGTAAGAACAGCAAAACACCCACCAGTTACAGGCCCATCAGTACGTTAAGGAAAGTCCTAGAAAAGATAATCCTGAACGACCTAAATCTTCACCTCACATCCAACCAAATCCTGATTAACCAACAATTCGGATTCAGGCAACACCACTCCACCATATACCAACTCCTAAGAGTCACCGCATTCATTGCGTTAGAAAACAGCAAAAACAGATCGGTCCAAATGGTCCTCCTCGACATTAATACCTCATTAACAAAGCCACTAAGATAAATTTTACTAAGGAAAAAGTTACTTCGAATCGCCATACAAATCACGACTCAACATCGATCACTTTGTATTATAATATTATTTTGGTAGCAATTTATTTAACAACTTCCAACAATAGTAAATTTATGGTTTCAATCGTTATACAATAAGACATTTGTAATGGGCGATTTGAGCCCATTAGCTTCAATAATTTTTGCATTAAAACACAATAAATGCGTTCTGTTCAATATTATGTGCTGCCTTTGCATCGAATTTATTAATTATTCCATCCTGTTAATGGTTTGAGTCTAAATTATATTCTGAACTGCATTCATTATCATTAATAATTTTTATTCACGGGTAGCGTAAAATCTGTGACATTATAACGATGAATTCTCGCGTGAGAGTACGATACAATCGACTCATGCATTTCTGATGAAATTCAATTAGCCTGCGGTCTGTGTAAACTCGTGTCTCCTACAGGACCAATTAATAAAACGTGATGCGCACTTGATGTTATTTTTAGCTACGGATTCCTCACACGATTTGGAAAATTAACGATGAAAGAATATATAAAATATTTTCAACATGCAGATTGACACGTACATATGGAATTAGCGAAGTTTTACAATGTAATATGCTGCTCGAGTAGACATGAATTACTTGATATTGAACAGAAACCAGCTTACAATTAGATTCGATACACACTGTATACAGATATGATCACGTTTCGCTCTCGATTCGATCACATAGCCGAATATGCAGGGTGTTCATTTGAAAACTTTCCAACCGAATATGTCGAAAATTATGAAAGATATTAAAAAGTGTGAAACACGTGTCCAAGGTTTTCGAGGGGGACAGAGGGGGGCAGTATCAGTTTTTTATTTGGGGGGCATTTTCAAGGTCATTTGAAGATCAACTTTGTTTTTTCAAATGAAACCTATATTTTTTATTATGGGATCTTATTGTACGTATCATACTTATACTGCGAGAAAGTTTGTAATTTCTTTGTAACTTTAACAAATTTTCAAAATGTTCTCCGTTGTTTTCTACACAATAATACAGACGATTCTCAAATTCTGAACGAACATTTTTGAAGGTATCTGTTGGAATAGCTCTACATTCCTGTACAATTCTACGACGCAAATCGTTGACAGACTTTAAGTGTCCACACAAAAAGAAGTCGACTGGAGTTAGATCTGGTGATCTTGGTGGCCACTCAATAACACCCCTTCTACCGATCCATCTTAGTGGGAATCGATTGTTTAACCACTGGCAAACTGGTAACGTGCAATTCGGGAGGAGTACCATCATGTTGGATGTACAAAAGTTCTTCGTTTAACAAAAAATTGCCATTTTCATCTCTTTGGTTTTCTAGACTTTCTGCTATAAGTGGATCAATGACGTCGTTCAGTAAATTTAAATACGGATTGCCATTCAAATTCTCTTGGAAAACTCTCTTTTCATACTTGATTAATTAGTACAATCTTATATTGAAAGACAGACAACATAAACAAGAGATCAATAGAGGGCAATTTTTTTTTCAAACGGTACTTGCTGGTACAACTGGAAAACATCAACGATTTCCGTCAAAGAATTTTACACAAAATATGCCTCGCTTTACTTCGCGGATAAAAAAAAGTATCCTACGAAAATTGCTGATCTGTTTACGTACAATAGGATCCCATAATAAAAAATATAGGTTTCCATTTGAAAAAACAAAGTTGACCTCCAAATGACTTTGAAAACCCCACTCAAATAAAAAATTGATACTACCCCACTCTTTCCCCCTCGAAATCCTTGGACACGTGTTTTACATTTTTCTAATATCTTTAATACGTTCCGAGATATTCGGCTGGAAAGTTTTCAAATGAACACCCTGTATAGTACTTAAACCCACTGTCGCATATCGTGCCGCTGACGGTCTTCCCGCTTCTCGAAAATCAGTTTCGATTCAACCTACGTGCTTGTTCGTGTCTATTTTGTACAAAAAATGGCAATATCTTCCGACGACGAATTGATTATGATTGCTATTGAATTCGACAAGAAAACTGAAACGGAATATTATACATTATATCCACCTCTAGGATATGATGAAGATATGTTTATAACCTACTTTTGAACTGTTTATTAAGACTGCACTTTTTACAGAACATAAAATTAACATACGTATCTGTAATCTAAAATAATAGAAAATAATACAGTAAAAAACCGGCTAAACACAATGAGATCCTAAATTCATTGTAAATAAAAACAAAACATATTTTTAAAATAATTTTACAAGAACATGGCAGTATACTACAGTCTCTGTTTCTAACCCACTTAAAAATAAGCGTGTGGCCCTGGACATAATTGTTTTTGGACTTTTATTTAGACTTTCGTCTTATAAGTCACAATAATACAAACCCTGACAAAAAGTATTCGCATTTCATAATCGAAAAATTTTCTTAAAATTGAATCAAATAAGTTGAGTTTTCTTGACACATTAAAAGACTTCGTTTTCTAAGTAACGGGTAAACGAAATGTTGAAAAAATGCTATTGGTCGAAATTGCAGAGAAAAAAAAATTAAAGAAGAGTAAAAAACGATTTTTTCAACTTTTTTATCTGCGAGTACAATGAAAATTTAAAACGTGCATCTTGTAGATTTACGTCAATTATATAAATAATTGAAAAAAATTTCAAACAATCTCATTCAAATCGGTTAACGTTGCTGTGAGCAATAAACATTTCACGAAATTCGCCCTTATGTGACCATCTTGTAAAGGAACTTAGCAAAATTTTTTGGAAACTCTTAAACTATATTGAACTGTTGATACTAAAATGAATAAAGTATGAAAAATACATACATCTAATGCAGAAAAAATTTCTCACAGTCAGAGTAATAAAACTTTCTCGGAGAAGAAACTACTACTAATGTGCAACTGCTTTTGTACATAGTCCGTCGATAACGCGAGTCATGCATTTTCTATTTTGACCATGACCAACAAATTCTACTTCCTACATATACGAAAGCACGGGAACCCGACGGATCTTCAAACTCCATTTTCTCGAGAATGTAGCCTCAAACGAAAAAATTTTATTCTTTATCTTCGATGTGTTTTTTGAATGTAGAATCATCCTCTTGTCGGTTGTACCACCGATGCTGGGACACCCTGTACAGGGTTCATGTTGCTACCAAAAAAATGATAAAACAAAATTTTGTTTACCAAATGCAGTTTTTAAATTTTCGATACATGCCCGAATAAAATAGTTGTAAAAATCAACCGTTAAACTATTCTCCACGATTCTAACAAACTGCAATTTTTTCAAAAACATTTTTTACACTAGATCGGAAACTAATCCTACTAACATCACGAAAACAATTAAAGTCGTTCGGTCCAATCTTAAGAAAGTTATCGTTTTTTTTTTTTAAGTGACCGACTACTGTGACAGACTGTATATTGTAAATTTGTAAATGTGGATAATTTTAATAATAAATTTGTAAATGTTGTATTAGTAAATGTTATAAATATTTATATTATAAATGTTGTATTAGTTATTTATTTATATAGTATGATATGAGCGAGTACAGCAAACGACGTTCTTGATCCTTCAAAAATCACAGATTGACCGGCAATAGATCGAAAACCATGTACACACTATCACTTCAGTTCTGGATAGGTCCCATCTCGCTTCAGTCAAACATTCTTTTCCTGGAAGCTGGTCGAGACCTAACCGAATCAAGGAGAGAGCGCTATCCACATATAGCGCGACACTCGCATTCGAACTGGTGCTCAATCGAGTGGAATAATATTTGAGTAGGTGGACCGAGAGCGGCCCGATAGTGTGTATCAAGCTTATTGTTTTTATTTTTTTACAAACGTCTATCAAACAAACTTTTAAATCATCCAACTCGAAAATGAAATTTAGTATAACAAAATTAACCGAATTAGGTAGACGTCTTTAGTTAAAAATATAAAATTATAATAGTTTCCCATAGTCAGCCATAACAAATGCATCAATAACACATACATGCATATCACATTTATGTAGGAGTGTGACGTAGTGCTAATTAATAGTAACGGAAAACAATTTATTGTAAAAGAAGGAATGTCGAAATGTAAAATAAAAACGTCTGAATCGCTCGATTGCTTGCATAAAACTGCCAGTCCGGCTTCAAAATCTCGGTCACCGGTGCGGTATTGCCAGATGAGGGGCGCGAGCACGAATTGAGGGGAAAAAGTTACCCTCTCTCTGCCAGTACCGAAGTATGCACGACAGAGAAAAAACGCGTCGAAAACTTGGGGAATTGCGCGATAGAAGAGGAAGTTAGAGTGGGGGCACAAGTCTTGATCTGGCAACACTGATTGTGTCCCCACTCTAACTTCCCCTGCTACCACACTATTCCCCACGCTTCCGCCGCGGACCGGTCACGTGACGCGTTTCGTCTCTGTCGTGCATGCTCGGGTACTAGTGGAGAGAGGGTAACTTTTTCCCCTCAATTCCTGCTCCCGCCCCTCATCTGGCGATATTGGACACAAGTCTTGATCTGGCAACACTGCACCGGTGTCCGTCTTATCTTAAAACTTAAGACTAACATTTGGCCATTTGGTTTTATCTGCAAGGCAGCGACACGCGACGCGACGGTCCTGACTGTTCTTTCCTGCTTCAACTCCCACGTTTATTACAAATGAACAATGTAAGACAGATTACACAACAATGAAATACCATATTGCATGTTTCAAGTAGCTTTTCAGTTGTTGAAAGTTTATGCGTCATTTGTTTGAGATTCATTGAAATGTGCGTTAGATAATGGTAACTATCAATAATGGAAACAGCATGTTTTGTAACGAAAATGGCATAGATTTTTCAAATTTAGAAGTTGAAATTTCTCTGAATGCCAGAAATTCTAATATCACTTGGCTAATATCACTTAGCTGTCTTAAAAGAGACAGAAGGAAGACCACGCGCTGATACAATGATAGTTTTGAAATCCTAATTCAAAATTTGTTACTACGGTAAATAAAAACAGTTGATCGGATTCAATAAGTGAAATGGGACTATACATATGTAGACTGTATATGTAGAGACACTATACATTGAACTTCCCAAGTTATATTAAAGTAATATTAAGACGTGCATATATTCGCTGCTTTGGAAAGCTGCAGTACCTAAATGTTTATCGTCGTACATTACGTACTATTTAATTACGTACTAAATAATATTGTAATAAGGTAGTGGTGATTGGTCGGGGGTGTGAAATGACGAAAAATATTGATTTTTCTAATTATATAATACAAGTTTGAATAATGTGTACGGTATTCTGTTTCCATTTATTTTTTAAAGTCGCCTAATTATTTTACCAGGCTTAGTACCTCACCCCCTGTTGGGCGTCTCCACTTTAAATACAGAAGGTTAATTATGGCACGGAGTACGAAACGTAATCGTGAGTCAGTTATGACAACCCAACAATATTAAGTTTAGTGAACATTTCCTTTTGCTTTGTAGATATAATACAATGTCGAATCTACTTCGAAGTTCAATGAATAATTTACAAATGTAATATAATCATAACAAGCATACAGCATACTGCTACGCAGTAATGGAGTCGTGGAGTAATTTTACCATGTTAATTCGACAACTTATGTGTTCGTCGTTTCAATGCAATTGCTTTATTAATTATTCCAATGGAGTTCATATCGCTCCGCACACGGTTCAACGATCCGTATGATATAATAAATTGACATAGTCAGACATATGCTGTAAGCAGAATTTATTTTTGTTGCTTATAATAAGCAATAATTATTGCCACGAGATTGTAAATGCGATAGTGATCTATCGACAGATAATTGATTAACAGCGTGAGTTGATCAACAACCGTTCAGGAAATATCGGAGTTGTTTATTTAAGCGTTACGCACAGCTGATACCAATCGACAGCAAAGCAGTTACTGGCTTTGTATACATTATTTATATAATAAACTTATGACGCATGGAATTAACGAGAAACTTAACAAGACACCATGCGTGAATTCGAAATTACATGGTATTCATATTTATTCTGTTCAGAACCTACATTTTTGTCGTATTTATGCCCGTTATATGTCAAAATATTCAAGTTCATTTTCATCGATGATTAACACTATTTCTACGGCGGTATCATGTATACATATATGAGTATTAATTATTTTTTGAATATCTATGCATTTGGTATGACAAAATGGATTAATCTCCTTCTCCGACAATCGTAAAGTTATGTCAATTGTTTTCTGTTCTTGCAATAACTTACTGTGAACTTGCTAAACACCACTGTCAACTTTAAATTCTTTTACGAGAGTTGCATATACAGGGTGTCCCAGCATCGGTGTTACAATCGAGGGGGTGATTCTACGCGAGAAAATAAGTTGAAAATATAGAATAAAATTTGTTCATCCGAAGCTTCGTTTTCGAGAAAATCCAGTTTGAACATGCAGCGAATACGCATGTTATTCGATAGGAATCGTCTGATCATGACCAACCAATTCTACTTCGTGCATATACTATAGCAAGCGAACCCGACGGATCTTCAAACTCGATTTTCTCGATAACGAAGGCCCGAGTGAAAAAATTTTATTCTTTATTTTCCATTTGTTTTTTTAATGTAGAATCACCACCTTCTCGGTTGTACCGATGCTGGGAAACCCTGGTATAATTGACGAATTTCACCAGCTAAAAACGTGAGATTAGAACATTTTTTTGATCAAGACTAAAGTTACGACAGCTAAAAACTTTATGAAACTTTGATGATGAGAACTGTATCGAATTGAAAAACACACAGTATCTTTAAAAGATATTTTCATATTGAAAAAATAGAAAAATGACAGAAACAAGTTTCTAGAATATTTTCAGTGAATTTTTCCACGAATTTATAATTCGAAGAAGATTAGAATTTGAACTAGGTTATCGGATTTCATTTTCAAGATGAAGATAGAAAGTATTTCAAAAACTGAACACTGACCTTAATCCTAATCCCATCAAAAAGACCCGACGAGACCGAATTCCAACAGAATATTTGAATAAAATGAATTTTTGCGCATTTTTCGTTCCAACCTATCACAACATTATTAAGAGTAAAATGAAGGAACGCGTCGAAATTGTGTAGCACCAGTAGGAGGAATCATCAGCACACGGCGAAAAAAGAGCTGAACAATTTTGCACGGAGTTCCCGGCGCAGCTAAAGTAGAAAAAGGACGTGAATTTTCGAGCGCAGCCGCCGCCGCGCATCGTTGGAAACTGTCGAAAATCTCCGAGTTCACCTTTGCTTGTGTTAATGTGAAATTCCTTTTGTGTAGCGAAAGAGAATTACTTCTTCGTTTCTCTTCGTTAAGAAAAGAGAAAGGAGGAGGGAGAAATGGAAGGCTCACACCCGTTAGAAGAATATTTCCAGCAACGTGGAAACGCAGCTCCCACACTACCACCTTCGCCGAAGTCAAGAAATCGAACAGTCAAGACGAAAAAGTCACTTCCGAGAAAAAGAAGGAACGAAGAATTACCATAAAGAAATATGTACCGACGTTCTTTGCGTTTCTGATTTTCCAGGACGCCCATCCTCTCTATCGTATCGCCTCCTCTTCGACGAAAATTGGAAAACCCATTTACGCGTGGTTGCACGGAAAGTTTCATAGCTTTTATTCTCGATTCTTTCCCTTGCTGTGCTTCCATTGAATTACATTAACATACATTCCAAGGCCAATTACTGTAACATTCTGTGAAAAAGTTTATCTTTCGGCGAAATCTACAATGGCCCTAGAAAACGATGCATTAAATTTTAGATAAGTGGACAAATTTTATTTATTTTTAGTTTTGACGAAACTGTGCGATTCGAAGGATATGAAATCGCTGTTCGAACAATCTTTTTTCTGTACCGAATTGATATCCAGACAATATGTGTAGAAAATATTATTTTACAGGCATACGCAGATAATTAATATGTGAACGTATTATGAAGTACTTTACAAATTTTAGGAAACCCAAAACAAATGAAATCTAATTTTCAGTGGTAGTGACCTTTGTAGATCTGAAATAAATAAAAATCGTACTAAATTCTGTGGAATTTTATATTATAGCATTTTTTGAAAATGTTCAGTTCTAGTGAAGTGATATTACATGCCTACTTACGAGAGTATAACCTAATACAATTATTGATCATTGTTTAAATTTTTCCCAATCAATTCTGAACTGCATTTTAGGTTTAAAAAGGCGATAACAAAAATAATTGGTGTACGTCACAAACATGCGGAGTACAGTGTTTTCTCTATATATGTCGTCAAGACCTGGACGATAAATGTCGCGGAATTATCCCCACTACTGCGGGGTATACTACTCACTACTGCAAGGACTGTAAAGTCTCGTGTTGTTGACATATATCGAGAATTCACTGTATACTTATATCGTAGACACAAGTCATGTACGATAAAGTTTAAAATTAGAGGCATGTCTATGGTCATCAACTCTATTTTTTTTTTTTTAGATAGTAGAATGTTATCAGGTCTATTTTAATATTGTATAACGTAATAATTCATTAATGCGAAGTGGAAACAGTGTAACAGAATCACCTGTGTTTGTAAAATCCTTTGTTCATGCAAGAACCATCCGGCAGTCACAAAGTTTTAGAGATTTTTATAAATCAAACGTTCCAAAAAGCCTCCGCCGCGCGTTCGCACAACGTATAAAATCGTGTCCAACTGTAATCTGCACGTGCAAATGGAAAGATTATGCCGCAAGCTAAAACACCGAACGAGGTACGCATTTCTCCGTGAAAACTTCAACGCTTTATGCAAAGTAATCTCTATTAATTTTTTGCTTTTAATGGAAAGTGAAACGGGCCGGTGAATTTTAATGAAAATCCGCGATGAAATATTCCCCCCTTGAATTTAATGAAAGCCTCGCCTCGGTGCCGTATTATTTGCCATATAAGGTAAAATGAAATGTTGATTGGCTAAAGGCAACTGTCATTTCTATGAAACTAATTATCCAGTATACAGCACATATATTTGTATGATTCATAAAAGCGACGTTTAAAAATATTTCCCTCAAAGTACATAGCGTCATAGACAGTGCATTCATTTTAAATTTTTCTGCTTATTTTGTACTTCCTCGATAACATGGAAATGTTATAAATTCATGTTTTTCACTCTAATAAGTTTTTGTTCTCTAATCCTTTTCCCACGTTAAATATTATATTTTTTTTATATAGGAACTGATACTAAACAGTTAATCATGTCCTATAATTTCAAATTCTGAATGGACTATGCTCAGATAAAGGGTTTTGTTTATTCGTGAAAGGCTATAGCCGGGTTTGGGGATCAAATTAGTTCGCCCCCGGCCCAATTTTATCGAGTTTACACCATTCGATAGCCTACCAAAAATGAAATCTTTTTGCCAAGTTTCAGCCCGATACTTCATCTGTAAGGGTAGTTACAGAGGTAAATCGAAAAACCAGTTTTTGGCCCATTTTTTCCATTTAGTGACAGTTTAAAATTCTGAATAAATCTGACACATTTCATCAAGTTTTCAGATTTTTCCGTTGCAAAGTCCGGTTGTGAAAATGAAAAAAATCGGAAAAATGCAGATTTCATGTAGAAATTGAAGAGACACTACCACAGATTTAATTTAGAAATAAGATATTGTCCTAAGTATTATACATTTCGTGTTACCAAACTAATTAATCTTATTTATAGGTTACGCAAAACAAGACATCCCATTATAATAGCTACGATTCCAAGGATAATAACTAATGAAAATGTAAAAGACATAATAGTCAAGTCGATGCACTTATTCCATATAAAAAAATGTTAAACACAGCAGTAATACAGCCTGTAAATGATTAAAGGCTGAAAGTACTCCAAAAATATTTTTCCGAAAAATTATTCAAAAATAGTTTAAACATAGTTGAAAAATGTTTTTACAGTGGTGTAACAACAATCATACGGTTAGAAAGCGAAAAAACATCTGATTAACGAAAAAAAAAGAAATTGACTTGAGCGGTATTCGGACTTGGTCCAAAAAGTCTTCAGCAGCTCCGCAGCCGGAGACCATAACCGCTGAACCAACCAATACTATTAAAAATAACATCGAAATATATCCTACATATAATTTTCGTTTTTTGCACTACGCAAATTTTAAATGTAGAACCTAGAAATGTTTAATATTACATAATATATATATTTAAAATAAGTATAACTTAGTTTTTCACGAGAAAAACGCCGAAAAAGGTGGTTTTTATTTTGTTCAACTATGACGCACCAAACTCAGGAATTTGAAAAAAATTGAGTATAACACTTAGGACAATATCTCATTGCTAAATTAAATCTGTAGTAGTGTCTCTCCAATTTCTATATGAAATCTGAATTTTTTCGTTTTTTACAACTAGAGTTTGCAACGGAAAAATCTGGAAACGATTCCTAATATGTGGCTATATATTTTCCTCTATAACTACCCTTACAGATGAGGTATCGGGCTGAAACTTGACAGAAAGGTTTCTTTTTTGATAAGCTATCGAATTGTTCAAACTCGATTAAAATTGGGCTGGGACCGAATTTGACCCCTCCCCCCCCTAAAATGCCCTCACGCCTTTAGTACGAACGTGAACAAGTCTACTTTTCCGAAAGAAAACTAGCGATAAATAGGGGAAACAGTAGATAAGTTTCTTATTTCTCCAACGGGAAAATAGTACAGTGCGTGTAGAATCGCCTTCTTAAGGGGGCCGGCATGGTTTGAAATCCATATACGTATGCAAGTGTCAAAACCTTTTCAAACTTCCGCTTCAATATTGCAATGAGCAGTTTAGAAGTGGTCAATTGTGT
>CM052124.1:7181261-7192913 GCA_028454245.1 Halictus quadricinctus
CTTCCCAGACAACCTAATGCATACCTCGACCGATAACTCGTGCTTTCTGACGACACGGTTTGGCGCCTCTATCTGCCCATAAGGGCCGTGCGCGCGAGCAGTGGTACCCTGTTCCATTTATCATCTATCAAATATGAACAACATTTTGCTCCTTCGAGGACTTGTAAAGATTTGAACACTTCGAAACTGTCTACTCTTAAACATTGAGAACTTCCGTAATTTTCATAATTAAATTCTAAGTTTGTAGTACATAAACTTACGAAACTCATCTCATGCTGAATACTCGAATTGAAATCAGTGCGTATTTCGACGTGGATATACATAGATTATTATGAATTTGGTCACAGCACAGACCGCAGATACGAATCTGTTTTTTTTATTGGTATTGTTTATGCTATGGCGAAGCGAATCGATCGACACGAAGTTTTGGTTCCATAATGTTTACTAGTTTAACATGTTCACAACGGGGCCGTATTTTGGCAGTTGTATTTGTACCACCGGTGGTACATCCCGTCGTGAATGTATTCAACAAGCTTCCATTCGTATTCGCACACCATACGGAAATGTAATATAATTGAAAAAAATACTTTCCTGAGGATATTTTTTATTCGGTGCTAAATAACAGAATACGCAAAATCAATTTGAAAATAAAATACTTTATTTAGCTCAATTAGTTTTTAAAATGGAATTTCGAGAATATCGAAAATATTTGGATTTCGTCTTGAAATATTTTATTAATTTTAATTCATTTTTATTATTTTAAATATTTTTGTCGAAAATAATGGATCGTACTCAATACATTTATGAGTATGCATTGTTTGAAAATACAAAAAGTAAAAACAAAATGTTACTAGTAAAATGTGTTAGCGTCACTCATGAAAATCATCTCTCAGGTGTGTTCGTACATAAGAAAAACAAACGTATTTTGATTAATAATTGCAAAATATTAACAATCTTGCCGATTATCCTTTTTGTCTAATTGCTTCTCATAATCTATTTTGTATCTACATACATATGTGTAATATATGTTGAATCTACATACAGGGTGATTCATTGACCTTATAAAAAAAATGTTTAAAATGAAATTTATTGTATCCGAGAGGGCTTATTAGAAAAATACGGTTCGATTTTTTAAGGCCTTATATTATCCGACATGTCAAGGTGATCTTAAGTTTTTCGATTAACTGTGTATTTTTTTGTTGTTATATTGTTGTCCTTAAAAGGACGAATTTAATGACAACGTACCTTCAATTGACCTTGACCCTCAAAATGAAGCGAAGAGTTATGTAACTGTATTATTTATTTTCAATGTTTCGTGTTGAGATTCAAGGTCAATTAAAGCTACTTTGTTATAGGTCGTTAAACTCATCTTTTTAAGGATTACATTGTAGCATAAACAAAATATATAGTGTCATTTGAAATATTCAAGGTCACCTTTATATCTCAGAAAATGAGAGAAACTTCGTTTTCTGTTCTATTTTCAATTGTACATCTTTTTATAATGTATTGTACAGTTCATCGGTTTTTTTTTTAACAATATTAGATACCGACTTCTTTTAAACTTCTTCTACAATCAATTTTTTTAAACTCAATTGAGATCTCTACACGTGTTGCGTAATCAGTAATTTGAATACTGCGGATCAATATCGTTGAAACAAAAGAATAACGGCCAACCATTTTTATTTCACGGATAATGAATGGAAACTGCACTATACATAGAGTGAAAAACATATAGTACGTTCATTTCTATTGTTTCGTTATTGACCGTATGAATATGGTTGAGAGATGGTTTTTATTTCGAACAGTATTCTCGTTTTTTTGTATTTTTAAACAATCAAAAATAATCCTGCTTTGTAAATAGATGTAACATAGGCTAACAATGAATTATGTTGCACATAAATGAAAGATATTGCTAAGAATAGTGTTTTTTTATTTATGCGGTAGATCCCTATATAGCAAAAAATTTTTAACTAAAACCCAGCAGTTTTTTGATCGTCTTACATAAAGTTTCACGAGTGGAAGCCACTGTAAATATTTTTGTTAATTTATATCATATTTTTTGTACCTCCTAATTAAATTAAAATCATAATGTTTCATTATCAAACGTCATTTACACTAGACAGTCAGTCTAATAATTAATGGCATACACTTTAAATCAGAATAACTTTTCTATAATATCGTCTAGTAAACTATTCCATCTTGTTTGGCGGACAAGTTGAAGTCGTTTGGTCCATTTATAAAAAAGTTATTCTCATTTAAAGTGTGCGCCATTAATTGTGACTGTATGTGTAATTCGTTTGCAGTTAAGAACTTTTACATGTTGTAAATACCCAGTCAGCCAAATCCGGTAATGGCAGAAAATCAGCAGAGACTGTTAGGGAACGCAGACGATCGATTTGCAGTTGATACAGCGCCCTCTACACCGTCACATATCTGTTACATGATGTTTCTAAATTTATGTAATGATGTGCTGTGTAATATCACAATATTAAGAATCGTATGTAGTATGAAAGATACAAATTACACTGTCCAATAATTTCAAACTTAAAATCTGCAATATTAATTGGGGAATTCTTCTGAGTTTAACCACAGACGAGGTATAAGGATAGACCTATCACCGTATAGGACTTCGTGTCTCATGTTCTGAAATATCGACTGTTCAAAAAATCAGAGGTTTTTAGAATTATTCGTTTATTTTCTCGTATTCGCGAGACTGCAGTGACTATATATAGCTATTTTTGATTTTAATTACTATTGTTATGACACACATAGCCATTTCCGAGGAAAGACCGCTAGACCTCGGGACACTTTACAAGGGTCTCGAGGAGGTCTACACATTTTATTATATACACGTTAACATTTAAGGCCTAATCGTCACGGGTTAGGCAACCGCATAGTACGTGAGGGTTAGAGACCCTGACGCAGACCTCTTGGGCCATCAGTTTGGGGACCCTTAATAAACATAGTTTGCCAGATGACTCGAACAAAGCGACTCTTCTACCGAGTCCTTGGAAAATTTAGCTTTCCCAAGGAAGCATTGTTCCCAAACTTGATGGTCCTCGCCCTCATGGGACAAGGGGGTAATAAACCACACGTACGCGCTGGCCACTTGGGCCCCTTTTTTCGTCACGCTGCTCTGGGGTCTGGCAATCGTCAGGTGCTGGTCTATGCACTTTCTCTACACGTTTGTACACGTTTGACTTCCTCCACCACCAATAGGGGTTGCATAGAAATGACTCCTCCCTCAAGTCAATCAGTAAATGAGATATCTTTCCCCCAAAATGGGACCATCTCCCACTCCTTTTCAAAGTCACCACCGAGGTGAAGAGCGAACTGACACCAGAGCAAAAATCAGATACAAACTTGTTCTCAAACAGTTACAAACTAGTTCTCAAAGGACACAGCAATCCTCTAAAGGATACAAGTACCACCAGTTCGAAGTATAAAATGAACATAGTTGTTATCGAATAAACCAAAAGTTGTTACCAAAGGAAGGTGTCAAGTCATTAATTCAACGAGATACCACGCAGAACCTCTCCTTACTATTGCGAGAAACTGCGCGACATAACAACTATCATTGAGGATTCTGTCAGCAAATTTTAGTTCCAATTGGTAATACAAGACGTGACACGAAAATGGTAATGGGGTTACGTGACCCCAAAAATGTGGGCCACAAAAATACATTGGATGATAGGTCTATTCTATATTTCGTCTGTGGTTTAACATCGGATATATCAATCAAAATGTAAAACAACCCTACAAGTTCTTCACTTATATAAGGACATGAGTTTTTATGAAAACTGGTGATTTCGCAAAAAATAAAGTACAGTAAGACCTTGATTATCCACCCCTGAGATGTTTGAAATCTTTAATATTTCAACAGATTTCAATTTTAATTAGCTCAGTGTAGGGCAATCTACAAACGACACTTCTCATTGTACCAATCAGTAGATATTTAATCTAGCATATAGTAATTAAATTATGTATATAGTAATTATATAGTAATTCAATTGTTCTATTATAGGATCTTCCATGTCAACCTGTTCAGTCCGGATAAATCAGGGTTCTATTGTACTACATCGAGAACTAAAAACACTAGAACATTTTATTCAGTTTTAAAGGGTGAGGAATCGTTTCCCGGAAATAACAATAGAGATATCCTAGTCATGAAGTTCAGAATTATTTCGAATAACTGTAAATGTTAGAAATGTCCGCGTATCTTCAAGATTAACGCGTTATTTTTGAATTTTTACAGAAGTTCTATACGCGGCAGAAATTTGCAGTAGCGGATTTCGTTAGCCGTTCGAAAAATGTCTCTATATTCAGACAAATTGTCGGAACCAATTTTATTTCGAAAATGCCAAGAAAATATTCAGGAGTAGAACGTGCGCGCAGCCTCGATGCGGTGAAGCGCAACGCGGCGCTACGACCGGATCGCCATCACTTGTCTCACTCGACTTGTCAGTGCTGCAGCTACGCGTAATCAATAACAATGCTACCATCCAACAAATGTCTGCTTTCTACACAAACAATGTTTAATTTCTTTTCGACATTATTGGAGGATCTTAACACGTTCGCTACAAGCGTGTGTCACGCATGTCGCATATGTGTTGACCACGATTTTTTATATCGCGTAAAAGATACTGAATTATACTTTTGTGTATATCGTTATGTTGGAATTATAACGCCTAGCTTGTTATACAGAGAATTTATAACATTTCTGTGACAATATCGATTTTTTTCATACTTTAGAAGAAGGATACATCAGTTATTAATACATTACATTAGTTTAAAAGTAGGAAACATTAGTTGGTTCAGAGGGGCAAATATTATGATAGGCAAAAGAATTATTCAAGGTTATGTTTTTTGAGATTTCAAGATCATCGATGTTTTTTTAAATGGAATGATATATTTTTATTATCGCGATATGATAACCGAGGTCAAGACGAATCCAATGACCTGTAATATTATGACCTCCACGTGACCTTGAGTACAAATAATTTATATGTTATCACCAACGATACCACACCATACATTTATACTCTATGGACGCTGGTGTACAACTTGTCGAAGCCATTTCGGGTTTTCAGTGCACCAATAATGCATATTATGTGTTTTCAGTTGTCCATGGTTAGAAAAAGTTGCTTCGTCAGTAAAGAGATCGTCATAAAAAATGTTCATTTCTTTGTATTTGCTGCAATGTCCACGTACAAAAAGCAACACAATTCTCAAAGTCGTTGTCATGAAGCTCCTGATGTAAGGAAATATGGTACGTATGAAATTTATGACGTTGCAATATTCGGAACACGCTTGCCCTGGAAATGGCTAAAGAACGTCCAATTTTTCAACAACTTGTGGTAGGATCAATATTGATTGTAGCCAATACAAAAGTTTCGGCATCCTCTCCAGTAGCAGGCTTTGATAGTTTTCTGTTTAGTGATTTAATACTCCCTGTTTTACAGAACAATTGAACTATGCGGTCAAAACTTTGTCGAGAAGGATGATTTCTCTCAGGGTATCTTTTTGCGTACAGTTGAGATGCTTGTACTGAGTTACTTTTAGCCTCACCATAAACTAAAATCATTTCTATCTTTTCTGTATCACTGTACACCATCGTTTCAGAGAAATAACGTTATCTTTCACAATCGAATAAATCCCGATGGATTTCTTAAACGTACCGATTAGAGTCACCAAGAGGAGAAGAATTTGTATCAGTGTTTAAAATTTATTGTAAGCGTGTTTACAGTCATTAGTCTTACTTAGGGGTATCATGTCACCGTTATTTCACAATCTACATCTACCCTACTTTTATGAATTTTTCATACTCAAGGTCACGTGAAGATCATAATATTACAGGTCGTTGGATTCGTCTTGACCTCGGCTATCATATAGCGATAATAATTATAAAAAAAAATAATTATTAAAAAAAAATGAATAAATTTTCTTGCCTATCATAATATTTGCCTCTCTGAACCAACTAATGTATTTCTCTGAGTTAGGTGAGACACCCCCTATATTAAAAAAGCAGTTCAAAGATACAGCTATATGCATCATTCTTACTAATTAGTGACAAATATTGAAATGTTTATCCATTGACGCACAAAATTATTTAAAACTGTTACTGACAGAGAAGATAATTATTTAATCCAGTCGTTGAAGTAGCAAATCAGGAATGGATGAAGAAGGTTATATTAAGGCTTTCAACTTCAACAAATATCTTTGTTAGATACAAAGAAAATTCGATGTATTAACTATTAGAGTGATTGGCAAATTTTGTCCGCTTATTCCTATTAATCTAATGCGAAAACAATGAGCAACGGAATGGAATGGCATAATTCGCAGTTAAACCGCGTGATTTCGTCGACTTTTTTTCGCACGAAGTACCTGAAATGCGCCGGGTAAGTTGCTCGAAATTTAAAAACAAGATCTTCCGTGTGGTCGGGTTAGTGTTTCGCGCTGCTTTGAAGGGATTATTAAATGAACAAAAACAATGAGAAAGAATGGTTGCGCGGAGCCACAGGAATTCGGTAACAGGGATAACTGGTAGAGAGAATCGCAAATTAACTGCAGTTTTCCGCACTTTGCAATCCGCTTACAGTACGAACTCAAAGGAAAGTTGCAACGCTTCGAAGGCCGTTCTCCCTGAATTTTCGTTGCGTTTAGAGTACAAAGCCAGAAGTTGGATGAGTTTTAGTTCGTGTAGATTATTTTGTCGATTATGCAATCTTATCACGTAATTCTATGCCGACGCCATTGCAGTAGTCACGTTTGCAAAATAATCTTACGGCTGTGACATTTACCTAAAATAGAATTACTAAAAAAGGTGCACGAAATACTTGCAGACGATAACGGTTCTAGTAATAATTCCTCCATTAAAAACTAACATTTTTCGCGATCAATTTTTACTGTTGCTCTGGAGCTGGAATATTCGATGTGACAGACACTTTCAATGGCTTATATTTTTAAGAGCCTAACAAAGCCGATACGCTTCAAAAAGAGAAATGAGAAATGTATTCGCGGATTAACGGTCTAGTTTTTTCGATACTAGTGGCAACTATAGTTGTCCAGCGTTGAAAGCTCGCTGTATACTAACAGCGACTGTAGTTAACCGTTAAATGTTCGGATTGTTTCGTAACTTTGGTAGAGCAGACTATATCTATCATGTCAATGGTTACCGAATGTTTTACTTATTTATGTTGCGGCGTGCAATTTCTCTCTGTGTTGGAATTGTCTCGAATTGTATCGAAATGAAATGAATGTATAGCAGCTCAAGGGAATATTTTTGAACATTTTGCGTAACAGAAATAAAGCAAATGAATCTTACATGTTGAATTTTATTTATTCCATTTTTCTGCGTTGAAGGTCATTTGTAGGTCATATTGTGTTACATGGGTGAATTCGTTATTTTGTCAGCTACAACACTACGTTAACGGAGATATATCATTCCATTTAAAAAAACATCGATGACCTTGAAATCTCATAAAAAATGACCTTGAAAAGTGTTTCCCTTACACAATTAACAAATCCGTATACTATGTAAAATACACTAAAAATATATAATATAAAAACAAAACAACAATAGAATAATTTGTATATATACCAATTGCAATCTAAATAAATTTTTGTTTACTCATTCTCAATAGCAAACTAGTCGGTCTAACATTTTTAGAAAAGTCAAGTCATTTGGACCAATTTTAAAAAAGTTATGCGATTTTCACAGGTGTCCACTTAATATATTGCCCCCGACTGTATTTTTTATATTGCTAAATAAATATTTATAATATTACTTATTCATGATTAGTATAATTACATTGTAATTAAAACTAAATGTTGAGGATATAATAAAGAAACACACAACCATTTTCTAGATTCTTTAGTATCATTTATTCTAATATATATGTTATGCAATATATATATATATATATATGTTATATAGTTATAGCAGATCATGCTTTTGTGATTTTTTGTAGTGATTTTTAAAAACACAAATATTGTAATTTATTTTTAAATAACATTGAAGGCATGTTGAGCAGCACTGCTCAAACATGGTCACGCGCGAAACAAAATCTTTATATATAAATTATACATTCAGTTTAGTTATGAATCATGTCTCGGAACCTACACAAAGTCTATAGGTTAGAGAACCATGAGATATACCTATTCTAGAGAGTATTCTATCTAACATACTCAAAAACTATAACATATTCAAAAAATTGCATTCCCTTATTCCCCTTCCGCCCTTATTTTCTATTAAAAAATAATACATTGTAATCTGGAAGAAAATTTGTATCCAAAGAAGTAGGTACAATCAATCTGGTGTGTACCTATAACATATCTATTTCTATTCACTTATCAGGCTGCAAGTTAAATTGATAACCTTATCAATATCGATTAATTATGTTGAGTGAGCTGATTGTTTGTCTTATGCATTAACACCGTGACATTCTTCTGAACAAAATTAGTATTAATTTAGTAATCATTTCATTCTGCTCTTGATGGAACAATTCTCTCTCATACTAATTTCTAATTAATTATGGTAATTTCTCAAGGGGTCCCGCCATTTCTACCATATGAGAATGAATAAAGCATATGCTACGGCGAAATGATGCGGGGAATTCATGTTGATTAACTTAACTACAAATATTCACAGACAATATCACTTCTGAATTTGAGATGCATGTAATACAACTCAAACTAGAACATACCGAAAGTAGACATATTGAATTAATGAAACGTTTGGCAAAGATAGTTCTTGGAAAAATATTTGACATATATTTTTTCATCGGCAATCGTCCACATTGAAGGGGTGTACACAGCCCTTATAGCTGAGAGTCAAAAACACATTTTTCGAGATATCTCTTCGGAAGGGCATGGTTTTGCATCACACGTTCAATTATCTGAAAAAATTTTGGAAAGAATAATTTCTTTAAGAAATATAGAGAAAATTTCATATAATTTTTCAAACTTGCACGTGTGATTTATAAACCAGAAATAGTGGATACGTGATTTTTAATTTTGTGTTTTCACTGTATGTATAACAATAATTACCCTTCTACGTCTTCTAAAGGAAAACATTCTAGTTTATTTTGTGGAAGTCGGTATAAATTTTTACAACATTTTGAGAATTAGCGATGTCGTGTGTCTTGTAAATTATTTTTTAAAAATAATTAACGTAACACTTTTCACGATTTTTCAAATACTCACGATAATCTGACAAACAAATATTTTAAACAAACGTTGATCAATTTTCGATTGGCTATACTTTGTAATAAAAGAAATTTCGAGGAAAATTTGTTTTTAGTATTTTCAAGGTCATCTTCATTTTTTAAAGTGGCACTTCGTATTTTTGACTTAACAGTATTATAGCCCGTATCAAGACGAATTCAACGACCTAGTATACCATGACCTTCGGATGACCATGAAGGCAAACGAATAGAAATTTCAACAGGAAATCACATTCTGCTTGAATGGATGATAATAACTTATTTTTATTATTGAGACTCGAAATTACATTCAATTCAGGAACCTTGACTAAATCAATGCAAACGATTTCGTGAAAAAGTCACATCAAATGTTCGAAATATGATCCATGTTGTTGTTGACACAATTCCGTTCTACGTAGTAAGTTTACATTGGTTGCTCTTACGATACTGTCGTAGCGAAGTTCTTCGCATGCTGCACGAATTCGCTGCTTTAAATGTTCCTTACTTTGTATTGGAGCAGCATAAACCATCGACTGTAAATGACACCATAAAAAATATCAAGTGGTGACAAATCAGAGGATCGTGGTGGCCAAGCCAGAGTTATTATCACCCATTCAAGCAGACTGTCAGTTCTTATTGAAATTTTCATTTTTTTGCCTTCAAGGTCATCCGGAGGTCATGGTATCCTAGGTTTTTGAATGCGTCTTTATTCGGCCTATAATACAGTTAAGTCAAAAATACAAAGTGCCATCTAAAAAAATGAAGGTGACCTTGACAATACTAAAAAAATTTTTTATTGCAATATATAGCCAATCGAAAACTGATCAACTTTTGTTGAAAATATTTGTCAGATTATCGCTAGTACTTGAAAAATTGTGAAAAGTGTTATGTGGGACACCCTGTATATACCTATACAGGAATTGGAAGGACGTGAAAAGTTGAGTAAGTACATAAAAATATTTGTAACAAAAAATATAGATACACAGGAAGTACATTTGTCAATCCATTGAATACCGAGATCTATCAATCATTTGTATGGATGGTTGAATTTATAAATTTATCAATGTCAATGTAGATGTAGTGAAAATACGTCAACTCGCTTCACAAAGTGGCCTCGAAAATCTTTGCTTTTGTCATTATAGGAGGATTTTAAAATAGTTGTTTTAATAGATAACGGAGATAAGTATTTTACTTTTCGTTTTAGTTGACTTACCACTAGACTGTGGATCTTTATGCAAAATAAAAATTTTCTACCTGAATTGCAACAAACTGGAACGAACTAGGAAGTTATTTTCTTTTTTAATATGTTTAATAGGCTGGTAATAATATAACAGCATTATTAAAGACATCTAATTTTTTTACTGTTTGAAATTACGCTCACTCATTTTTGTCATAAATGCATAAAATCCGTTGTCTACTTATCACGTACTTAAATATCTCATTGCATTTTCACTTTAATCCTTTTACACCTTATTGTTAGCATTCATATTGTTTAACTTGTAATGCTTTGTACAACATACAAGGTACCCTATTGCAGAATAACGTGTAAACAATGTCGAAGATAAATAACTGAATACTTTACTTCGACGGGTATGGAAAATCACGTGGTAGAAATGATTCCGTAGAAACGATCCGCGTTAGTGTACTACGGATGTTTATGGAATTTGAATGTTGGATATTATTACTTTAGATTAAAAAATATGAATTCCGGTAGTTACATATTCACAATCTAATGATGATAAATTTCGTAGATTCTAGTTTACGAATTTCATTGGGTTTAAAATTGCGCGGTTCAACTCTCGCAATTCTAATTAGTAGGAAATGTGAGTTACGCGAAATTGCAACTTCCAAATTATATGGCCGATTTAGCGTGAAACAGGGAACAATTGGTTTACACCGCAGACTATACATAAATGTTTCTCCCTGAGGAAAGTTAGGAAATCGTGACCAATCGGCTCGGTCTTTAAACACACGTGCGGATAATTTCCCCCGTAAATGACATGGGCGATTGAAAATTCTACGTTAACCGGCGAAGTATAACGTTACCAAGGGAACTGAATACTGTATCACGGCGAACCGATAAGTGTACCAGCAACGGAATCTTAAAACAGGTCGCGGAAATAGCGTCGTGTGTTTGCAACAGATTCAATCGATCTGACAAAGCTTTATGTGATCGCAGAATTAGTTCCATAATGCGGAAACGCGATCCAGTATATCTTGTTCAATGTAATCATTAGATTGAAAACTCTACACATTTGTACAGTAGACACAATTGTATAAAACAACAAATTGGAATTATTAATGTTGTGACTATGATTTCATACCACTTCTCAATACATTATATTGTATACAGTGAATTCTCATTACGAGTCGGTGCCAACCTTACAATTTGGAGTCAGTGGAAGTACCCATACGACCGCGGTGAGGGGTCGAAATTCGAGATCCGTCG
>CM052124.1:7193013-7213498 GCA_028454245.1 Halictus quadricinctus
TACAAAAACCAAAATTTTTCGAAAACGTTGCGTGATGGAGCAATTCTGCTTTCAGATTTGGTTTTAGGATGACAAAGTGTATAAGAATCACCCAACAGGTATTGCAAAACGATTTTGGTGTTGGACAGTGTAATACACAAATGCTAGGGAAATAAGATTGTCAATAAACACTGATAGCCAACTGTAGTAAGACACGTTCAGACTGGTGTTTACACAGCTTTTCTCCTATTTGAAAGTTAGTTGACACGCCTAAGTCAAGATGAAACCACTTAGTGCAGATAAAAGAAACAGTATCATTTCATTGTACGATAAAGGTTGTTCACTACGGCAAGTTGCAGTAAAATGTGGTGTAAGTCATACGATGGTTGCAAGAATAAAGAAAACCTATGGTAGTGTGTCAACTTCTTCAAGAAACAGTAGGACGCAATTTGTTTTTGACAGAGTTGCACGTGAAATTGCACATCGTCTTCGGTCTGAAAGTCATAAAACACCAAATATCGCGGCTCAAGAGGTTGGAGTAAATGGAAGTGAATGGATCATTCGCCGCTTCTTAAAGAGAATCGGGTTAAAAGCGAAAGAAAAGAAACGCAAACCAACTCTTTCAAACAAAAAAGTATTAAACTACGGAAAAAATTTGCTCACACATACAAAGAGTGGGCAACAGAAGATTGGAAAAGATTTATATGGTCTGACGATACAAAAATTAATAGATTTGAATCTGATGGAAGGTCTTGATACTGGACTTCATCCAAAAATAGCAATCAAGCAAATAGCATAAAACAAACTATGAAGTTCGGGGGTGGCTCAATTATGTGTTGGGGTTGTTTTACTCATAAGGGTGCTGGTCCCTTAGTTCGGATAGAAGGTATCATGTGCAAAGAGCATTATTTAAATATGTTGCAAAATAATTAACTTTCTGTTGTTAATTCTATTGAATTTGCTGAAGACGAAGTAGTATTTCAACAAGATGGGGACCCTAAGCATACCGCAAAGATAGTAAAAATCTGGCTAGAAAATCAAAAGTTTTCTCTGATGAAGTGGCCAGCAGAAAGTCCAGATATGAACCCAATCGAAAATTTGTGGTTAATTGTGAAAATAACAGAACAAGAATGGTACAACATTGAGCCGGAAATGATTAAAAATTTAATAGATAGTATGCCACGCAGGCTAGAAGCAGTACAAAAAAGTAATGGAAAATGGACAAAATATTAATTTAAAACTTTATTTCGACGAGCAGAAAGTGCAAAACTGTAAAAATTGTATTCAATCCCTATTTTCGATAAGTATTCCGTATATTATTAATATTAACGAAAATAAACTGCTGTGTTTTGTTTATCCTATTCACTTTGTAATTATTAGTACCTAATCTTTATCATTCAATCGAAAAATAGGTTGTATTATCACGTTTTATGTAAAACTAGCGAAGTGTATTTACACTTTTGCTCGTCACTGTATGTCGCCAAGGCCACGAAGCTCGAGAGGCCTCGGACGTCGGGGAGTGTTGACAAGACCGGTGTTGTTGACATATATTGAGAATTCACTGTAATTCGGTTCCTTGCCGTGTTAGGAGCTTTTCGGCTGCGGTTTCAGGGACACAAAATGGACAAAACGCGTCCGTTCGAATGAACTGCAATCCTAAGTTAGACGCACATACCTCGACTCGTACGGTTAAGTTGTACTCCTTTATGCTCTCGTAATCCAGGGGATGGTTAACCTTGATGTCGGCCCACGTGACGGACTCCTCGTTACGTTGCTGAAGGTAAAACGTGTGAAACTTGTTGGTCTGTGCCGTGGAGCCGGGCATTAGCCGGTAAAACACCGTCGGATTATTTTCGATCCCCGAGCTGTCGACACACACCAGAGTCACGTGTTACAAAATCGCAGCCAGTCGCTGATCCAGCTCCATCTGCGAGTGGAGTCGACTTAACAAACGGAAACGGGAAACGGAAACAGAAACGAGAACGGAAATCTCCTAGGGTAGACATTATGTATATATATATGTATAATATATATATATTGGAAAATACATGACTAGGAACAAATTTACCGACTAGAAGAGATACTAGATAATAGAATCATAATAAGTACACCGTCTCGAAAACGAAACGTATCACCATGCGATTCATCGACTATGTATCATCCATTTGTATACTGCGTCCTTCCCTCTGTATCTTTTATTCGTATTGTTTTCCCTCTGCTGACGAAGCTGAGCTTCTAATCGAACATCTAATCATACAAAACAAGAGATATCTACTCGCACGGTCTAGAATTTCACGATCCTCGCCTAACCGTAACTATACTTCCCGTCGCCGCCTGCCTTTTCCGTTTCAAATGTACACACGTCAAGTACATCTAACTGATTCGTCCGAATCGAAGGATACTAATTCCCCTAACAACCTAAGCGTACTACAAGCCCGAAAAGTGTTTGGGTTAGTAGCATCGTTGCTGTATGGTAGAGCTGTGAATTTGATCACCCAGTCACCATGCTCCCTAGCTTTCTATACCAACAAATTTTGCAACTGGTGTCTCTTATCACGCTGCGTACGAGTGTCTTTGTGTGCCCCATTCTAGTGTTATAAATTCGTTTCATCGTGTTACGCTCAGTTATGCTCCGATAATCTTTTAAAGTATTTTCGTCGAAAAATTTTGAGAGGTCACAGAGCATGGGAACTCGGATGAAACCCTTGCGCCATTTCGAAAAAGTTGTGTACGCTCGAGAATGATAATGTGGTAGAATAATACTGGAAACCAACAAGTATACTTTTTCGATCACTTGTTCGTCATTGGCCCTTTCGCTACCAATTTCAATTTTTTTTTCATACCAAATAGAAGACAACCACTTATTAATCTCAAAAAGCCTTCTGCAGACTTATCATTGCCCAATGAAAAACATACAATTCTGATGGAGTTCTAAAACTGACAATGTTTGGCTTGTTTGTTATTTATTTGACTCATGTCTGACCGATTTACAATTATTCTGCAATTATTTGACACTGATTAGTACTCTGGAAAATGTTCATTGAAAGTTGGAAATGAATTTGTTATACATCAGTTTAGCAAAGGGAAACGAGGGGCGCCAAATTTTTGCAAAACATTCTCAACAAATGTAAAATATATTGACGTATGAACAAGTGTAAATACCATATCGATAAAAATATTTTAATTTCTAACAATTCAAGCAATGACCAGATGATTGATATCGCTAACGTGTAAAGTGCATAATTAAAAGAAACCTATAAATTTAATAATTTCAACAAAATTTTCGATCAAAAATTATTTTCACTGCATTTCACTTTCATCAAAGATGGACAGCAACAAATCTCAGCATTCGGAGAAAAAGAAAATAAAAAATGTAAAATAGATATATTAATAATGGATTTCAAACCACATTGTTCATACCACGATATTAATAAAGTTGTCCATGACTTGCCTTAATGACTTGCTAATGACCGTTAGGAAGATTGAAAAATTAATGATGTCGTTTGAATGCCTGGGCATAAATGAAACATCGAAGAGTATCGACGTCCGCGTCTGGAAGCTTATAATGTTATAAATTCTTTTAAAGCATATAATTCTAACAAATGACATCGATCCGCATATCCTCAGCGCTGCAACCTCTCTGTGTAAAGTTTGCCATTTTTCGGTGTAATCTTGCAGCGACCAGAAAAATTGGTCGAGGAGATTAATATACAGGGACCTCTCGTTCAGCTTAACAAAAGTAAATCCAGCTTTGCATTAATTTTTCGACGATTAATACTATTTGATGTCGACTCCCGACCGAGAATGTTTGCAGCCTCGGAATGAACCAAGGGATATTAAACGTTTTCTCACGAAGGAAATCCCGTCGAAAAGGAAAGGGAATTTCTACTCTCATCTCTCATTCGTGAACCTTCTGAACTGTTCTTTAAAGATATACTTTAGTGTACTCCATGTATACTCTGTATGGTAGATTCTTAAAACGTGAATTTGAAAGTTTCGTAACTTTCTGGTAGCGAAAAGATTTGAGAAAAGCAGTGAAAAGCAGTTTTCGTCTGTCCTAGAAATTTCTTTTCAAATCTATGCAAATAAGCAAGGCCATTAGCAAACGAACTTTCCAGCAGAATATCTCGAAAAAAATTTTTTATATTTATAAAGAAATTACAAACTTTCTCTCAGTATAAGCATGACTCGGTCTACTTCTCTTTAAATATCTCCGAAACTAGTGCGCGGATAAAAAAAGTATCCTACAAAAATTGCTGGTCTTTTTACATACAATAAGATCCCATAATAAAAAATACAGGATTCCACTTGAAAAAACAAAGTTGACCTTCAAATGACCTTGAAAACGCCACCCAAATAGAAAACTGATACTGCCCCACCTCTTTCTTCCTCGAAATCTTTTTAATATCTTTCATACTTTTCGAGATATTCGGCAGGAAAGTTTTCAGATGAACACCCTGTATATTTGTTAGGAGAAATAAATAAATATCTCAATATACGTGAAAGTCTCGATATTTGTGTAAAATTTATCCCCACTAACTGAGGGGTATAATAGCCCAATGACAAAATTTTATTGTTTTCAAGTAGTCTTTTTTGTAAAACTTTTACCAATATATTTGTGTCAATTAAAGTTATACCAAACATGGTACAATTTGGATCATATTTTGTTGTTCAACAGTGGACTCAGTAATACCTAAATTCTCCATTATCCGAACACAGTAAAGTCTTGATTTAAGCCGGACGGAGCTATACGATCTTTGTCAGTACGAGCTACTTCGGTCGCCGAGCAGTGTAAAATGTAAATATTCAGTCGGGTATATCGGTGTGAACTACTACTAATCCAATTACAAAACATTTTTATTTTTTTTTTTTATAGGACTTTGGCCAACTTATTCGTGGCATTTTTCTGATTAAAATTACACTAAACACGATGCAATTTGAACTGTATTTAGTGGTTTAATTGACAGTGTGTAGCGCGCTTTCTGCCGCGCTGTTCTTTTCTATATTTGACGTGGTCGCTGAGGTGACAAAAAACCAGTAGCTCTACACGATCTATGTCGGAGCACGGAACCGAGGATCCGGCTTAGATCGAGACTTTACTTTACACATCTTTCACACCACACTATAGCTAGGTAACTGTTCTATCATTCGAATAATCTACTCTTTAGCATGGATAACCGAGATTCTATTGTATCGTTAATGAAACAGGTAAATATGATCTACATTGTGTCGTGAGCGGTGCAGTAAGAAAATTGTCGAAAGTATTTTGGTAAAACTTTCATAAAAAAATGGTCAAAATCATAAAAGTTTGGTTACTCGGTATATTTTCCATTTTTAATGCTAGGCGGTAAGAGATTAGGGAACAGTGTCTATAACATACACGATATAAGTGACACGTCGGATTCCGAGGTTTTAACATATATCGAGACATTATTATATTTGCTAATTTGAAGTCTCGATGATTTATTATTACACGGTGGCACAAACATGAAATTATTACTGTAAAATATAACAAAATGTTTCTTGTTGTCATTCCCGTTGTCAAGTTTAAATTTTAATCAAACACATATTTTGTAATGTTTTGAAGACCGTTCGGTATGAATATTCTTTATATGCGATTTATTTGGAGCGACTTCATTGTATTTTAAATTATTGTATACACATAAATTTAGTGAAAGATTGTTTTATGCATTTGTAATTTCAAAATGCGATATTTTCAACACTTGTTGAGAATAATAAAGTAGGCATTTAAAGATAAGTTCCACACAATAAATGAAAATATGGTCTGCTTTTTCGAAAGAAGATACTCAAACTTGCAACATTAGATTGAGCTTACACATAAAATAGGTTGAAAGGGATTGAAAGAAAACTGGGATATTTACGGAAAATTAAAACTCATTAGTTTAGCATTTTCCTACGAATCAAGACACAGTGAGTTCGAAAAACATCAGCTGTACTGCATAATACAATTCCGTTGTGAAACATGGATAATACGGATTTACCGCTTTGTACGAACCAATCGCTGCAGCCATTAAATTAATTAGCATTTACAAAGACCCAACAAAGAAATTTAATATTAGTTTAATGAAATATCAACGAGTTAAGAATTACGAAAAAAGCGAACAGATGAAAGGTCATTCAAATAAATTCACCGTTGCATTAATTTTATATTTCAACATTGAATGCTTAAACGTTTCGAATTCCAATCTAACAATGAAATACGTAGAGTTCCAAAAAATTCTCAAATTTTATAAATCCATATAATTGCACTTCATTTTGTGAACGATACTTCTTGATTTTGTTTAATCAAATAATTTAATCGCTCCATATTATCGGTACATTTATGAAATCGCTTCAGACAGTCAATGATTTTCGTATATTTTCACGTTTTCGTGAAGGTAAATCGAGGAATTAAAGTCAAGTAATTTCAATGTTTGCAAGAATCTTTTGAAGCAAAGTAATTGTTTGGAGAGGCAACAAAGTTAGCGAATACGGAGATTGAACCGTTCAAAATTTTACGTTTGCATCCTTGATTCTTGTTTAATATTGAATTTTAGGAAAAATTTCTCTCGTAAACTTTTCAACTGTACGTATGCAGTGACGAATCGATGTTACGCGTCACTACGTTTACACAGTGACTGGAGAACAAACAATCCCGTGCCAAAAATATTGACAAACACTGCGTTTCAATGATTCGAATTGTACAAATTGGAAGGAGATCAAAAATTCTGGATGCAGTGATTGTAAAGATAGAAGTATTATTGTTATAATTTCACTGAAGGCAACGCGTAATTATTTAAGGGTTGATGTTATTAATACCGTATCAGTTTCTTTCGAACCACAATACACAATAGAGCTAAAGTATTTCATGTTCCTTTTTTTAAATATCCATACAGGGTGTTCGCGATAATTTGTACCAGCGTTTTTTTCGTAAAAGGTAAACATTAGAAAAAAACCGAAGAGGAGGTAGTTGTAGTATATTTTACTAGCAATGTGATAGCGTATCTCAATTTTTTGTATTATTAATATTTTTCTAGAAACAAAGGTGATCTTCATTTTTTTAAATGGAATGCTACAAATTTGTTTACGTCATATGAAAACGGACATTGCGACGAGTTCAACCATGTAGTACACTATGGTCTTCAGGGTCATACAAGGGCAGAAATAAGAGAAATAGATTTAACATTTCGTAATATTGTATTTACTAGTATGTTTTAGTGATAAGACTACATCTCGATATATATAGATACGTTGTCACATTGCTAGTAAAATATACTAAAATTACCTCCTCTTCGGATTTTTTTTAATGTTTACCTTTTACGAAAAAAACGTTGGTACAAATTATCGCAAACACCCTGTATATACAGCGTGTGTCTCGTAACGTGACGATTTCAAATAACTCGTAAATTATTTGTTGAGATCGTCATGTTACGAGACTCACCCTGTATAATATATACTAGTTGTTAAATAAAAAGTGGATCAAGCATAAAACTTCTTAAAAGAACTTATGCATGATGATGTGCATGTGAACGTATATTTAAATTTGTTTAGTCACTCTATGTACCTAATCATTTTCTAAAATATTCTTGAATGGAATGAAAAATCTAAACTGTTCAGGCTTGACAATAAATGTCTGAAACATTCTATGCAGACAGAAAAAGTTAAATTAACCAGTCTCGAAATTGCTCAAAAGTACGAACCCTAAAAGTGGACTGTTTTTATAAAAAATATTCATCTAAAAAATTGCCTATTTAAACAGACTGCACTGCGCTAGAATATTAAGAGGATTTTTAATTTGGCTGTTAAAGTCAGGAAAAATTTTAAAATAGTTTTTCTACAGTCTGTGGCTTTTACTCATGCTTTTTTTAAAGGCTACCGGTTTGAAACAATTCAAATAGAAGCAACGTTTCACAGAAACGTAAAAAAACACCTATTTTTAGATAAAAAATGAAATACAAAGGAAATGCACATCTGCAAAATAATGTGGTACAATGAAGTTGCAATTTTCGCATTACTTTGGACTAATTAAATGTTGTATGATTTCTTAATATTTTATATAAAATAAATTCGATCGGAATTAGAAATCGACGTTTTTTCTTTGGTTTGTTGCCATTATTGTGTAGGTTTAAAAATTTAAACGTAATCCTGACCAATGAGGAGAATTAAGTACCTGCGCGTACAATCAGAAACACAAGAGTCTACATAGGTCTGCTAAATTTCAAATTTTTGAAGCAGTCCGAAGATAAAATTTTGTATACTTTGATATAGTGTATGTCTGCAAACTATACGCTAGAATTATACGACTTTGTCCTTACGGTTCACCTATACGTACTTTCAGCTAATATATTAATGAATACAGCCATAGAATATCGAAAGTTCGAAAGATTTACAATCGAAAACATGTTTGAGGCACTCTTGCGACTAGTTACAGATAGATTCACGTTTATTATGTATACATGGAGCCAACAAGTTTGAATTCTTCTTCTATAGAAAATTGTAGTAATGCTGTTTACCTGTGTGTCCTTCTATCGTTACGTTTTTCGAAAGGAAATTCAGAATCGGTAGGATATTTCTACTGCAGCGTACGTCGCAAGCTAAATCCCCACCATCCGTAAAAATGTCTGGTTGCAAATCGACGTTGAGCTGCTGTGAAAATATTTATCAATAGATTTGAAACGATAACACTCGCACTGTTTGTAGACCGAATCCTTTGAAGTATATTGCAAAAGAGATTGGTACACTTGTGTACCAACGGGATAGTTGGAACTGAACTCAAAAGGAAATACAGAGTAGAAGAAGGATGAAACGTTCAGTGTACATCGGATTTAGTGTCGGTTAGCAATTAGTGAGCGTGACCCTTTCACCTGATATTCCCCACGCATTTGTGCAACGTACGCGTGATTAGTATTTTTACCCATGATTGCATACTAAGAAAGCGAGAACATCCGATGCTTCCGATACAGAACGAGATGAGATTAATTACGACACAAACGAGCAACGTGAACCTGCTGCACCCGCAATCTGTGCTTTGAACTGTCCCTGAACCATGGTGCGTGGTGGTTGGTAGCCGTGTATGAGCGCGATCATCGTTAATTAACGCATCGTGTGACTTGACGAACCAAACAAGACAGAAACTCGCCGTCACTCTTTTCGTTTTTACCATAGTGCATCGTAGAAAACATCGTTTTCGAAACACAATTATGGTTGAAACCTTAACTTACTCCGTCGTTACCAGATCTTCGATTGAAAAATGGTTTTTTGGCAACAGCCGCATCGAAGTCAGTTCTAACAACGCGCCAAAACATTTAAAATTAACTAATGGAGCATTCACTTTACTTAACCTTCGACTTCGGTCTGCTAACGAACCTTCCCAAGACGTTCTAGCTAACTGTTGAATGTCTATGTTAGGTTAAACTTTACCTCGGGAAACTAGAAATTTTTAACTGTTTTTTAAATGTAATCCTGTAGATTTTGGCGAGAATACGCTTAAAATCGCTCAAATTTACACGCGAATAACTTTGGAACTACAGATCTCCTAGGATTAAAACATGAATTTTCGGCATTTTCTCGGCAAAATCTACAGGATTCCATTAAAAAAAAAGTGAAAAATTTCTGGTTTCCCGAAGAAAAGTTTAGCCTCTGTTATACAGAGCTTGCCGCTGATTGGCGCAAAAAATGTCCGACCGGCAAAAAACCACTACGAGAATGATACTACTCTCCCGAATGTAAGACAAAATAGAAAAAATCGTGGTCCAACGGAAAAATGTTCGATTACAATCGGGAGAAAAATGAAAAATCAAACGATAAAAACGAAAATGATTGCTTTCAGTAACAGTACGGTAATCTACCGCAGATAAGCAACTGACAAAACATGCCCAAAAATTAATACGGCATTCACGTAATGTACAATACGTATGTATGATGTATTTTATATGCATATACATATACATATATATATGTGTATATATAAATATATATATATGTATATTATATATCCATGATCTATACCCAATGCAAATCTCGCAACGAATTGGAAACGAAAAAATTCGGAGAACGGAAAACGTGGCGGACAAAGCTTGACAACGCGACGCAAAGCATTGTCAGAGGTAAACTTGTGTATGTGAGCTGGAGCTTGTAATCGGAACCAGTTTGATAACTTCGAAAATGCCGACTTTGAAAGAAAATAATATTCAAGAATATTGCATAGCTTAAAACAAATTGTGCCTTGACACGAACACTGCAGATGTTTGCATTAATTCACAATTTCAATTACGATACATATCGAATCAGAGAGAATTCTATGATAATTGAATTTGTTTACTAAACGTTTTCGTAGATTAAAGAGACAGCAAAAAGAAATGGAAAAATTACTGTTAACTATGTTAAAATAGAAACATATGTACGTATGTATGTACGTATGTAACTACCTACGTCATCAACGACAGATGAATTAATTTCATTTCAAATTAATCGTACAAAGGATCATTATAAAAAGAGTTATTTACCACTTAAACAAAATAAAATATTTTAGTTAATCATAATAATTGGAATCTTTGAAAATTTAGTTTATTTACTATCATTGCGACTTCTAATCGAATTCGATTAAACTTTAACCAAACAGTGACAAATTACATTATTTGCAATATTAAATTGGGTGGAATAATCAGTGAACATTAACTAACGTAGCTCTTAAATAATTTCGAAAAAGTTCCATATGTAATTTTCTTATTTCGTTCACAAGTTTTGGATCAATTCATGAAGATATAGATTTTTTTTCAAATCAAAGATAGATAACTGAAGAGTATGCTGGAAAAAATCAGAATAAATGATAGATAAAAAGATAGAATGATGATGATTGACGATGATAGTATATTTATTAAATGCCACGACTTAATATTTATTGATTTAATAAATTTAAAAAGAATTAAGAAATCAAGAAAAGAATGTCTCAATTTGTACATATGTTATGTATCAATTGATAAATATTAGAAAAACTGCAAACAGCGTTTGACAATATTTAAAAACCATTTAAAAGTCACGTTATCTAATACATTTTTGGGTTTCCCTTTAAAATTTGTAGGCAGGACAGGTCGAAAACAATAAGTACGTTCACAACCTGTTTTGAGCTACGTAGCATGATAAGGCAGGTAACAATAAGTAACAAAATCTACATAACACTAAGAAAGTATAGTTTAAAATACTTTTCGAGTTATTTACTTGTAGTTATTAAGTTCTCGAACTAATTCCAAGTAGGCGAATCGAATAACTTCACCCTCTACAAAATGTACACTTAGACGTATTCACGAGGAAAAATAAAACCATTTTCATGAGAAGCTTTGATTCGCGTGTCATAGCGACGTCACTAACCTCTGCGGTCTTGCCAGCGTAACGATGCGCTACGACACCTTTCGCGTTAGAGAACCGTATGCGAGTGATCATGGACCACACCAAAACAAGAACGGAAACAATGAGATATAAAGAATTTTGAAAAAAGCCAATCCGGTGCAAGAAACGTACAAAACAGAAGAAAAAACCATGGAGAAGAAACGGAAAATATGGGGTGTCGCGCTCAAAAATTGGACAAAGTCAGGGAGAACGTATGTATATCGGTTCGAGTACCGTGTTTAAGGGAAGCATCTATTTGTAAAACATGCCCAAAAAATTGTTTACGGCACACACACACTAACAGTATGAGTTCCGCGGCTAAATGCGACTTCCGCAGTCATCCACGTAATCGCTAAAATGAATGTGGGTTTTTGTAATGTCCGCATATTTTTTTTGCGTTTTGCGCGCACGACCGATTACGTAGAACCGCCATTCGATTCCCGATAGACTCGGGCAAATTTTCGTTTAATTGCGTAACAAAGCTTTTTGCAACACTGCGTATCTGCAAACAGCACGAACCACAATGTCAACCACCATGTTTCGTTGCATCCCTTGGAACCTTTTGTGATTTATTTATGTAATTTGTAAATTACACGAATCGGGTTTTAGACATTTGTTTGATGTACAAATAATCCTGTTTTGAACATTTATCGAGTAAACGCTGTATTTTCACATGCACCGGTGAGGTTATTTTTCTCCAAAGTCATCTTTCGTTTTAGAGATTTCATAGTCATCGGTATTTTTTTAATACAATACATATATTTTTTGCTATTTTTTGCATTAGACGGTTATGTAATTTAGAGGATAAGTGAATAAAATCGCCTACTTGTATACCAGGTAATCACAAGTAATAATTTAATACAGTTTCGATCATTATTTATCAAGACATTTACATCAACATTTCGTAAATCACATCAATATTGTAATCACTTTGAAGATGCGATTAATTATAAGAATACTGAAGACGAAATACTATTAGTATTAGGATATATTAAGTATAGCATAGTAGTTGAGTAGAGCATGGCTTATGCATCTTTGGAACTTGTGACGTCACGTATTCCGTTATCTTTGCTTCAAAGAAAATTATCTGTGCCGTGTCTATAGGTTTATTCGGTCCAAGGGTAGCCCTACCACAAGGGTAGTTACAGGGCGAACCTGGAACTAAAATTTACAAAAAAAAATTCATAAAAATTCTATCTAAACACATAATTGTGAATACTTTCTAAATTTTTTACTGAAAAATCAATTTTTAAGATTGCTGATTTTATATTGAAGTTATCAAATGGTCACTTTAATATTATTATGGTAATTGTGTCTTATCATGATTAATAATCAGTAGTTTGTTAGATTAGACAAACATGTTTTTAAAAAATAGGGTATTCAAAAATCCAAAAGATGTATATTTCCCATAGAAGTTTGAAAGATACCAGGTTTATCCGTAGTTAATAAAATAAAATATGGATTTTTCATTACTTTTCTGTGTACGTATATTGTGCAGTTTTTAACATTTCCATATTAAAAGAAACAATGTACACAATTAATAATTCAATTCAAAACCATAAATTTTGGAACACACGTTAAATTAAAATATACATACGCAAGTAAAATCCATTTCATATTCAACAGATTCAATGAATAAAGGTATTAATTTAAACATTTTCGCTCAAAATATTTTTAAAACAACAATCATATGAAAAGAAAAAAAACTACAAAAGAGGTTTCGCAGTCGCACGTCTTAGAATTTTCAATTGATTTTTTAATTATGTACATTGTTTCTCTAAATACGGAAATGTTCAATATTGCATAATATATGTATAGAAAAGTAATGAAAAATCGATTTTTTATTTTATTAACTATGATGAACTCTATACAAAAATCTGCCGAAAATTGAGAACAGTGTTTTCAACAATGTCTCAATTTTGGTATCTTTAAAACTTTTATAAAACATATGCATTTATTCGGATTTTTGAAGATTTTAAATTTTTTTAAACATGTCTGCTTAATCTATGTGAAAAAATACACAATATTAGACATAATAAGACGCAACTACTATAATAGTCTAGACATGGTTATCTGATAACTTTAATATAAAATCTGGAATTTTTTAAAAATCGAATTTACATTAGAAAATTCGAAAAATATTCACAGTTGTGTGTGCTATTAGATAGAATGTTCATAAATTTTTCGTAATTTTTTGTTGAGCAGAACGGAAGATATAAGGCATACTTCATTAAAACCGTGTTCATCCTAACTCCTCTTGTGCTAGCGGTACAGGCTAGAAACTTGCTATACAGAGTTTTCTTTGGGGGCCCTATCGAATAGTGTGACTAAAAATTAATTTAGTTTGGAGGTACTTTTGATCATCTGTTCGACTATACCCTTTCTATTTCGCTACAGTTTGTTGTAATCCAAGTAGAAAATCTTTATTTTGCATACAGATTCGCTGTCTAATCATCACATAAATAACAATTACAATTCCGTAATGAAACCGTATGGTTGTACAAGTCGACAACTTTGTTTTCTTATGCTTTGAAAGAATATGCAAATAAATTACATCATTCCATTTAAAACAGCACCGATGACCACAAATTATTTTTTAAAAAGACCTTAAACAAAAAATAACTTTACCATTGCATGTGCCCCTTGAAATAATACAACGTTGTTTCGAGAACTTTTTTCATAAAATCATTAATAACAGAGATGTTTCCATTCGGTGTTCCCATTGAAATAGTCCACTCTGTATATGTGTATTTTCATTATGACCATCTTTCAAGTTTGTAGAAGTTTTTATGTCGTATTCCTTGGTTTTCTGTCTTCACAGAAATAGCACGAGATGATTTACTATTGATCATCTGATTCACTGAATATTATCAGGAGCCATTTTAATGCTCTGTAAGCAATCTGCTTTTTATTTGCTATAAATTTGCCACCAAAACTTGTCTACAAATTCCGACCCATCCGTTTCCGCATTAGGCACCGTATTTAAGTGCAAAGTTTGTAGACGGAATTCCATGCCAAATCGAGGCCAAACCTTGCCTTTATGAAGGGGGCAGTTCGGTCGCACTAAGAACGACCCTAACCTTACTTTAAGAGTAAATATCGATCAAAATCGTTATTGTCATTATTCTAAGATTTGAAAATAAGTTTCATGTATTTTCAATAATTTAAATATTTAAACATTATATAACATTATATAATTCAGAAATTTAAATAAAATTCCGTCTTCCCTCCTACAACAAGGTTTACTTCAATTTTATCCGATAATTATTTTTAGGGCAAGATTAGGCCTGCTCTTAGTGCGACCGACCTGCCCTCTTCATGAGGGCAAGGTTTGCCCTCGATTTGCCCTCGATTTGGCATGGAATTCCGTCTACAAACTTTTCACTTAAACACCGAGTCATCAGTGTCCGTATTATCCTCGGAATTTGGTGACAGGTTTTGGTCAGCAAATTCATAGCAAATAAGGACCATATTCTGCTCCAAGCATGGTCTTCGCTTCAAAATGACTGCCTTTTACTCGTAAAGTATGATTACAAACATTGATTAAAATTTGCTCAAAGCAGGTTTGGCTGACATGGGTGTCTATCTTACCGACTTCCGTGTTATCAACCGAAAAGCTCAATAAACTTTTTCTTCTAATTTCAATGTCTTACATTCACTACTAAAGTTATGTACACATACTCTAATAACCCTGTATCAGATCTTCTGTACTATTAAATATTCTATATTCTCAAAATATTAGTAATGTGAATTATTGAAAATTTATCATCCACATCACTGTCGGTTTTAAAGTTATATTTCTTAAAATAAGTAAGCAGTTTTGGAACTAACTGTAACTGAATAATAATTTAAATTTATTAACTAATTTAAATATTAATCGGAAGTGCGGAAGATTTGAAAAATGTTTGACATAAAAAATGTTTGGCTGAATTTCCATTGTTACAACGACAACATGTAACCGGAATCTCAAACAATAGAGTCAATAATTTAAACAAAAAATATTTTGTGAAAATTGTTTTCAATTAATTATTTTACATGAGTTGCAGTATTAAGTTGAGAAAGAATGTAGAATACAGCAGTGGGTTAAACGTTAACTTAGGGGACCACAAATTTTGGACTTTTTTTACATAATCCTGCAAATTTTGACGAGAAAATTACAACATCCCCAGTTTTAACGTTAGGAATTGACTGATTCAAAAGTTATGCATGTTTAAAGTTGGCCGATTTCAAGCGTTTTTATTAGGCAAGGGTGCCGTCATGTTGGTATGTACTCACCGTTGCGCATCGTCTAATGAGCGGAGCCGCTAGGTGGCACTACAAGCACGCGCCAATGTCGATAACGTAGATTTGCAAGCGTAGTCTTCTCGCGGCTCCACTCATTGGACGGATGTCTGAGCACACACCAATATGGCAGCGCCCTTACCTGTCAAAACCACTTGAAATAGCTTAATTTTAAACATTCATAATTTTTGAACCAGTGAATTCCTAACGTTAAAACTGGGATTTTTGGCATTTTCTCTTAAAAATCGACGGGATTCACGTCAATCGTTTCACGTCATCGTTTACACAAATCATCGGGATTTGTGTCAAGCTACATTTCCGGTACCGTGCTCTACGGAACCAGTAACTAAACCACTTCCGTACACCGATTAATTCTATACAATTTCACAAAGCTGATCTCGACTGCGAGTTGCGTTGACACAGAACGGCTGCTAAGTGTCGTCGAGTCTGTGAACAATGACTGCGGGATGCAACGAAACGGACGAGTCACTTTGAAAGAAAATGCAATTTTCGAAGGCTAAGAGAAAGAAACGACTACCTTATGCATTATACCCGATACACAGCTCTTTTCGTATTCGTTGGCGTCATGTCTTAACATGTGCCTAACAGCTTCAATGATCTCTACCGCTGGCAACCTTGGGGTTTGTGGGTTCAAGTGGCAAGGATCATTGAAGCATGTTGTATGTGTTCGCTGCACGATCGTTTTCTGGTTTCTTTTTTGGGCATTCAAATGAACGGAGAACGCATCGGTTCGGCGCGCAATTCACGCAACCAGTGTGAAAATGAACGAGCTCTCACGATTGATTCGCTCGTCGTACTCCCCCATATTTTCTTCTTTCATTCTTCGTCCCTTCAAATGAATACTCGTGCTCACCACCCGACGTGTATGCGTGTCCATCTGTGCGAGTGTTCGTTGTGTTGTCACGTGTAGCAATGGGCGTTATCCAGCTAGCAAAATCTCATGATACATATTCGATAGAAGGTGTTAGCAACTGTAAACAAGTATACGTGTTTACGATTCCGATTTGGACAATATAATCTTCCTAAATCGATGAAGTTTAAACGGACTGGCTATGCAACGTTAGAATGTTAGAAAAGTGATAAAGGATTACATTGATTCTGATGCATTCGTATCAATCTATACTAAACCATGGTTATTTCAAAATTATATCAGGCCGAACGATTTTCATAATTTAATAGAACAAGTTGTATTTCGAGACTTGTTTAACACGTTTGTGTTTTGCATACCTGCAACACCTCTGTTCGTTAAATCGAATACAATTACTTAAACGTGAGAATCACTTCAAGTGTTGTTCGAATTGAAAACTATCGAACGCACTAAGAAACTCAAAACAAAAGACTGACCGTGTACTGGCACAGTGAAGAAGTCAAAAATGTTGGCAGCTCTTGAGGGGCGCGAGTAACACAATGCCATGCAACGGCACCAAAGTGCCAAAGTAACGTTAATATAACTATATCGTATGATACTCTATAAATTACTTTGAGCACGAATGAGAAAATACGACGGATCGCATTGTTCGATTTGAAGCGTTGTTATAGCTTGCCACTACAATTGACATTTCAAAAACATTCAAGACTCAGGAAAAACGGTTTGGACCGTTCGATACAAAACTGTCTACCTTCGAATAATACGCAAAGCGATTCGCAACGCCGTCACGCATCGTCCCAAGTTCAAAGCATCCTGAGCCCATTACTACCGACATGATCAACATTACGTACGCGAGCGTTTAAGTGTTGCATAGTGTGTAACTCTGTATGTAGATGCGCGCACGCGACTGTTTGTGTGCGCGCGTGTGCGTGTATGTGTATGTGTGTGTTTTGAAACCGTACACAATATCAATTAACGTGCACAAGAACAATACTGCCACGAGATTGCGTGCAGGGCGGGTTCGTGCAGAGCCGCACGGAGCATTAACAGTGTGACAGACCTGGCTTTAATAGACACAACTTTAGCCCCAATGGACACGTTCTCTTTACAGTAGGTTGGGCCATAGACTATGTGGTCCCATACGGGCGGATTATTTGCACGATCCACAACGTCAATCTGAACCTCCACCGTTCGCGTCAAGGGCGGGTAACCCTTGTCTTGAGCCGTCGCTTCCAGCTTGTACATCTCACGCTACACCAGACCGCGTGTATAACAAACGGGAACAAAAAACAATGGCGTTAGTGTCAGTCGTAACGACTCGTGGCAGTTGATGTTTGTCTCAGAGGAGCACTGCTCTCGATTAAATATGTTGCTCGCTCTGTTTATCTCTCCCTCTCTCTCTCTCTCTCGCTCTCGCTCGCTCTCTCTCTCCCTCTCTCTTTCTCTATCTATCTGTCTCTCTTCTCCGAGCAGTATCTGTGCCTGTTCCCGTTTTATAATCTGCCAGCCATTGCTTTGCACCCTGGTGTAGCCAGTAGTTAATCGTTGTGTCACGTTAGTATGTCATTGGTCTGCCTGGAGGATATTCACCGGAGCCTCTCTCTGCCTTAGCCGCTGCTCGGTCTGTTAGCCTTCTAGTTGCATGATTCACGCTCTAAGCAAAGCACGACTAGCGGCAGCTGAAAGCTGACCGTGCTGAACACGGGGACACCCAATCCCCTGAGACAAGGGATCTCGCCGATCGCTGATGCGCTTTCGCGGCCGCTTCTGCACCTGCTTATTATTGCTCGTGAAAGGAAAAATAAAACCCCCACAGATTGAAGGGGACCTGGATCTCTCGCTACATCCTCGCCTACCCTATACGGATCATCGCGCTAAGGACAATCCGGCGTCTGGCTTTCCGAACTCGTACACATCTGAAGATGTTTTCCGCTAAAATCGTCGAAGCCGATTCGTTCGCCGGTACTTTCGAGAATCCTTTCGCGTCGAACGTTTTCGACTGCCGAGTTCGCGTTGTTTAAATATTTCGTTAGGCCCCCGGATACACATATTTCGGGTAGTCGGATATGCTCGATTCTCAAACGTTCGCTAGAAAATCGACTCCGACGAGTGGTAACAATTATAACATAAGTAAGGGATAGACAGTAGTGGTAATAGTATAGTAATGGTAGTAGTAGTTGTAGTAACAGTAGTAGTAGTAGGTAGTAGTAGGTAGGAGTGTCCGACCAATCAGCGATCTACCGCGCCGCGCTTAACCATGCATGCCTTAGCTCCCGTGGAATACATCATGTATGCGTAGAAAGAAACAGAGTGGTATCGATATACATATGTAATGAAACGAACAAAAGTAGAAGAATGTACGTAACAAATAACATAAGCGACAGGGTCCGTTAATGATCCAATGATACAGAACGTGTGAACTTTGACGCCTACGGAACAAGTAGACTGGGTTAAAAAACAGATGGTGACGGAATAGAAGAAAAGTAACGAAGAACAACGAAAATTAGACGGATACGTGACGGACGTCGAAAGAGATAGAGAGAAAAGACAGAAAAGACAAAAAGGGAGTAGCACTGCATGGCACGGCACGGCATGTCACGTGTCTTGTCTCGGTCATGTCGTGGCATACAAACCTGGCTTTCACCGACGTCACTACAGTACCCACTGTGACATTTTCTTTGATGTGAATGGGGCCGTATACATTCTGATCCCACACAGGTGGTTTATTGTTTCTGTCTACGACGTCTAACTCAACGTCCACGTCTGCGGACAAGACTTGCATCCCTCTGTCGGAGGCCCGTACTCGCAGGCGATAGCTGTCACGCTAGTGGCAAAACATTGGGCCGTCAACTCACAGGACACTTTTTCGGGACTGTTGTCGGCGGATGAATTTTTTTTTTTAATTTTTGTTCATTTGTTTTCTTTTATTCTTTTCTTTTCGTTTATTTTTTTTTGTTTTTGGTTTTTCTTTGTTACCGACGTTTTATCGAGGAGATAAGTCACTCAGTGACGAGCGCGGTTACCAACGGCCGTCGGTGATGACCCAAAGAGGGTCCTTTGTTTCTCTTTCACCGTGAAACGAAACGAAAGACATAGAAGAGAGTGAAGGACCGTACAGTCTCGTGTGTATCCGCTTTACCGTTCCAGACCTCTTTTACTCGGGTTGTTCTACGGTTAACAACGGTTAACAACGGTTAACAACGGTCTCCGGACGCGTCTGCCAATCTCTGACCGACCTGAAACTCTCTGCCGTCGTCGGGATTGGTTCTACCCAGTCACTGGATAGTCGATCGATTTGACGATTTGACTTTCAACGATGCACGATGATATGTGGTCCTATAAGCTATACTTACCGGATTACAGTTTTCGTATCTACGCGTTTGGAAAATGACAATATGTATACATACCCGACAGAGTCAACGTTCGAAATAAAGGAACTGTTCGAAACGATTGCATTTTGCACGCTTTTGCAAGCGAGTAACAGAAAAACTAGAGTTGGTTAATCTTGTGTGCCGATAACGTTTCACTTTTTCGATCAGTATTCGATTTGGAGTTGACGCTAATATACGCAGTGAATGATATACACACGCACACGCACACACGGTGCGATGACAAATCGCAGACGTACTGAAATGACTAAACCTTGAATGTAGATTTTGAAAAGATTTTTTTTTATTCACCAAAGTTGGAAATCGTTATCGGCAGTGCCCGATGTCAAAGAGGTCCTTCACCTGCGGATACGCCTTAGACCAGGACAAGAGAACGAACAAAAGGCGCGGTGACGCGAGTGTACATTATCAAAGAAAGAAACGAATTTGTTTAAGGAAAAAAAAGACACATAAAAAACGAAACAAACCCGTTAGAGAACGCGTATGGTAATCAAGATAGAACGTAAATATAAAAAGAAAGTAATCGATCGAAGAGAGAGAGAGAGAGAGAGAGAGAAAGAGA
>CM052124.1:7223575-7240307 GCA_028454245.1 Halictus quadricinctus
TTTATTGAGAAGTTAGGATTAGTTTATTAGACGAGGTGTAAAAAATTTTTGAAAAAAGTTTAAATTGGTCGGAATCGCAAACGAAATAGTAAAAGTTGGTTTTTTTAGCTTTTTTATCTGAACCTGTATTGAAAATTTAAAAAATGTGTTTGATTCGTTTACGAGTTATAAACGCTTAAAAGTGGAAAAATTGCCATTTTTCACGATTTTCGACTTAAAATCGCGCTTTTAATCGTTTATAACTCGTAAACGAATTAACCAATATCGGTTTATTTACCAATATCTTTTTTTTATCTAATTTTTTCTTTTTTTTGTTTTTGTTGCTTCAAATAGTGTAGACTCAGTTTTGCTCGTTAGTGTATATATTTTTTAAGATGCATTATGCTTTAAAAATAAGTATAATTAATATAGTCACAGTAGTTGGCACCCCCACAGTCATTGGGTCCCTTACCCTACGGTATGGAAATATACATGGAAATACATTACCCCTAATGTGATATATTCATCAAGAATGATTGATATATTCGTACTGAGTGCACTTGCAACAAGTTTCGAAGTCAGACTTCAATTGGTGACCTTTTACATCTATCTACCAAATTACAAGTAATAAAGTAAATTGTAAGTAATAGAGACAGAATTTGTTTCAGTAAACGATGTTTTTAACCAATTTAAAACTGTGAGCAAGAAGATACTGATCTACTGGCACGGTTGGGGCCCCTCAAACGCTTGCTTCCCCCACCAACCCTTCCTTGTTCCTCAACTGTGTTCCTCAACTTAAATATGGGTGCATATATATGGAAAATTATTTCGATAATATCTCGAGAACATATAAAGGTCAAACACATTTTTACGCAGATTTTGATACTCTATCGATTCACGATACAAAAGGTGGGTCATTCTTTTGAAAGAATTTAGGGTGACCCTGAAGTATCCGAAACGCCGTCGCCCATATAAAAAATAGGTTGCTTTAGAATATTTCCCCCTTTATACCACGCAATTTTCAATATATCATTTTATCACATTGTTACAAATAACGGAAACATTTAATGTGATCGCAGTTATTGGTTCTCCCAGTATGGTTTTGGTTCACTACAGCCGGCCCGTAACCTGTTAACAGTGTGTTTTTATTTCAGCCATCTCATAGCACATCCATCAGTATCCCTCTTCGTGTCTGAGCGAAGTAGCACAGCCGAATCGTCAGCGAACAGGAAGTACTGTTTACTATCTAATAACGTCACGCTATGTCTTACGACGAATCATGCGAGGCTAACATGGGAATACTATATTTTGAATGTCTTTATTTCTTTTCTCTCCTTCTCTTCATTTCTTTTATTCTTATAACAACACTGGTTCATTGTCGGCAAAATTCATGATAATTTTAATTTCTTTACAATTTAAAAGTGCAATTTTTTCTTTACAATTTAAATGTGTGATTTTAAACGAATTAACCAGTGAAATTTTCAGCATGGATATAAATTATATCGAATAAATATTCGAGTGAATCAAACACATTTCTTAAATTTTGAATACAGGCTCAGATAAAAAAGCTAAAAGTATTTATACTATTATTATATACACCTTGTCTAACAAACTAGTCCTTCTAAATTGTCAAAAACATTCAAGTTAGTTGGTTTAATTTTTAAAAAGTTATGCTGTTTCAAATAGCGTGTAATCAGTTTTGCTCCTTACTTATACAGAAGAAATTGAAGAGAAGCAAGAAATAGAAATAAAGACATACAAAATATACTGTAGTATAGCATAGTGTAGTTTAGTATAGTGTAGTTTAGTATAGTGTAGTAGAGTATAGTATAGTATATTATGGTATAGTATAGTATAGTGTAGTATAATATAGCATAGTGTAGTATAGTATAATATTCTCGTGTATACATATATTCAGAAAATTTCACAAAATTTTGATAAAAAGTGTTCCACAATAATTGATATTTCAATAACAAATAGTTGATCGGTATTGCAATAATCAAGATTCTACTACAGAAATATATTAATGTATGAGCTGCTCACTTGTCAAGTCGATAAAAGTTTTTCAATATGTATCATTCAATGATATTAAACCTTAGTTATTCTGGAAATTCACTTTAAGTGGAAGAAGTCAAGCATGAATCAACTAGTTTGATTTGGCAAGAAAATTGAAAAAATCTCGAAAGCCGATTAAATCATTTTGACCTGTGAACAGCTTGTACACAAAATATAGAAATGATTAAATATATGTAAAATGAATATGAAATATTTCTACTAACATTGGTAAACTGTGGAAGCCGACGATGCGGAAAAAGAAAACATTCATTATGAGTATGAGTGATGTTAAAGCACAAGTAACCATGAATTGTACAGCAAGAAAGAGCAGATTCGAGGTCTGCGTAAAAGTTGACATATTTTGGGTTTAATAAATAGCTCTTCATATTTTCGAAATAAAGCAGGCTCGAGTATGTTTATGGAGTTAGCTGCAACATCTCCGAATTATTCAAGTTGTAAATTAATTCAATAGAGGAATGTTTTTGTACACCTTCGAATAACCTTATGAAATTGATTTGTGATTTCAGCTAAATATTGCACTAATATTTTTAATGGAAAATAGAAATCAATGACGTACGAATACTTGTTCTCCCAGCGAATGTACCTATATGGAATAAAGTTTGCAAAATAAAACGAAATCTGAACAGGAGTAATTATAATACGATGATTGCGAGACTAACATTTTTGAGTAGAGCGGAATATGTAATTGAATGCTTCCGGCCCCTTCATGCGTAACGCGCGTCCTTTTTCAATCTACCCGCCGAAACTGTAATTAGCGTGGAACTCACGATACGGAGGGAATGCTCGAACAGTCGACCATTTCAAAAGGAAATTGTATCCACGTGCGAGCCCCGCGCCGGAAGTCATCGTTGCACATTTCTTGCCGCGCCGCGCTACGTTTCCCTTACTACTACTGCGTACACCCGGATCTCCGGGTCCCCTTTCGGCACGTTTCTTGTTCGTGTATCAGAAATTTCACAGTATACATATACAGAGTGATTCATCTAACTCGGCCACTCTCATTCTGTTCACATAGATTCTCTTTCCCTGGATATTAGATCCACAGAATCATTATTCCGTTCCTTTTTGCGTTTATTCCACCAATTATCTATTCAAATAGAATACTCAAATTTTTCAATAACCTATCATTATTATCAAAACAATGTTCATGTTACAATAGAAATGTAAAACTATAATATACGTGTGCGTTTATCAATAAATGCATGTAAATACAAATATTTACGTAAATATGCAAATGATTTAATATGCGTGTAAGCTAAGTGTGTTGCCTAAATTACATGTAAACTATTCAGTATATAATATAATGGTTATATATAAATGGCTAATAGTTAGTTTTGTTTTCTGTTCTGATTCTTCATCGAGATCGTAAAGGTCACCTTGAGTTTCTTTTATTGTAAAAGGTAGATGTTAATCTTGTAATTGAACAAAGAAGTGAACCCTCGGTAAATAACTATAGGGAGTAAAATATAAGAGTACAAGAGTATAAGAGTATGTAGGGAGTACATGAAGTAAAAAATAATAGTTACTGGTATATTTTCAAATGATTTTTAATGCAAGTAATACTCAAAATGTGACATATTCTCCATGATAATTACATTTATGTAATCAATCGATAAGTACCCTTATAGTTTTTTGTCCATGGCTCAATTCTTTCTTCAATAAAAAAAGAAACTACAGGTACTGGGGTAATATAATTAGGACATAGTAATGGTGGAGGAAAAACTTAATAGTGTATTAAATAATGGGATTTGTATATAGTGTGTCCCAAAAATATTGTACTTTCTTGAAAGGGGTAATATCTGACGGCATTGGAAGTAACTTTTTCCTTTGCAAGAATATTATTTGCGGCTTTGTTAAAGAATTACTAACGGGCAACAAGGACCAATCAGAGCGCTGCTACAGCGGGCGGATTCCGGCTCGACGACAGGTCCCGCTTAGCGTGGTATTGTCATTGACCGAGCCGAAATTCGTTCGCTGTAGCAGCGATTAACAATCTTATACCTGTACGTTATCTCTCTCTGTTTTTCCTTTAATCCCGTAAATACAAGTTTTTCATCTGAACGTAATTTACTATGTATTAACCAGGGACCAAAAATAACAGTTTTCATTCATGATTTTTGTCGTAGAAAATTTTAGAATAAGATACAATAGAATATTTTAGTTGGTTATTATTGGAATTTAAGATACTCTACACAAAATATAAAGAAAAACATTCAAAGAATAAAGTGCTCAAAAACATCGATTTTTATACTTTTTGGTTACAAATAACAGTTATTAAAGTCTAAAACATTGGAGCCTCCTCGATAACTGTTGTCGATGAAGAAAAACTGTTTCGATTGCTCAAAGCAGTTATCGATGAGAGACGAATCAACAGACCATAAGAACAACACAAAATATGAAAGAAAATTTTTCAAAATATTTTCAACTGGGAAAATCCGAAATATAGACACCTGTATTTATCAAAACTAGCGCGCATAATTTGCGCTGTGCTCGCAACTCAGGTTACCGTTCAACGAACCTTCTCTGCTCTAAAATTAACGTTAGCTGATTTGCTGATTTGTCAGGAGAAAATTTGGAAAAACTCATGTTTGTCACATTGAATTTTATTGTCTACCATTTCAAAGTTGTACTATTTAATAATAACTATTACAAATTTCCTTTATCAGTAACTGTTATAAGCGACCGAAATAAACTTCTCCCTTCGATAACTGTTATTAGCGATCGAAATGAATTTCTCTCATTGATAACTGTTATAAGTGATCGAAATGAATTTCTCTCAACAATAATATTTACCAAAAAGAGAAAGAATTTTCGATTACTTGTAATCCTTATTTGTAACCAATACGATTTTACTCGATGAGATTCTTGTTATTCCATGAGTTTTTTTCTTTTTGATTATAACAGTTATGGTCCCTGATAGTAACATTTATTGCTTGAAATGCTCTTCATGTCCTAACTATAGGGATTTTATATATTTTTATCGTACATGACACGGAACCAACACAGCGCTTGTTCTTCAAATTATCTAGTAAATACACCTCTGGCAAGCACTTTAAAGACAATTCTCTAATGGATGCTTTCCACGTGAAAGGAGATTTTCATAGCCGACCGTTCTCTGGACTTGACGTTGCTTGATTACATCACGTCAGGACATGAAAACAAAAGAAGTTTAGCGCGAGTCGATGAGGACACTTAACCCTCATCCATCCCTTATTCTATCAACTTAATTTGTTCCATTGCACAGAAATCATACAGCGGTAAATATCGATATGACGGAAATATAAATAATTCCTTCATAAAGTCGTTGTTTGGTTTTGACGTTATTTTTTTGCATACAGGGAAAAATGTGACAGATTGACACAAACAGCGCCGTAAATTCTCAACATAAAAAATAAGGTTACACGAAATACGTTAAAATAGGATTCTTCATATTGTTGCGAAATGGTAAAACGATATGCATTACTTTTTCAGAGACAACGAAAAATGTGTAAAACTGCTAAAAATACTGGATGAGGGTTAAAATTATCCAACAACGTATCATGACGATGTATGAAAATATTTTAAGTATTATTATACACATGATAATCTTTCTAACGATATTAGATAGGGACGGATGCGATTTTAATTTGCCGTTAATAATACTGTATGACGTCTAAGTGTTCACAAGTGAAATAAAAGAAAAAAGTACAATGAAAATAATTATGTTCCATTTTTATAAAGAAGTTAATTTTTAGAGCTATGGTTTTATCGATACTAGGATTGAATGTTTTTACGTAACACAAATAATATAACAGAGATCATTCTTATGCAATGTCATCTATTCCAAATTTTTCCCTATTTATTACATTAAAAAATATTGATTACGGTGAAAATGGCTCTATTTCAGTGTGAAATATAATCATTACACAAGTGCATACGATGCTGCAATTCAATTACCACTAAAAAAAAAGAGAGAGAGAAGACCTATCGGCAATGGTATGTAAAGGTTTTATACCAAGAGAATATATTAAATTTGATGCTTACTCGATTTCATAAATATAAATAAATGCCACGTTCGTCGAATGTTCAGCTCAATACATAATTTAGACATACGGCAAATACGGCGATATGTTTACTATAATTATATTATATTAATATATTCGCTCGCGATCGCGATGGATTTCATCATTTGAATGAGCACGAATGTGTTGATGGCGGTGGGGGGGGGGGGGGGGCGTCTAAACGCACCATTACATAACAAAAGTAACTGAATGTTTCTTCAAATATATTTTCTGTATTTGTGATTGTTTCCGAATTACGTTGGTGGCATAACTTTGAAAGGTCCTTCAAACTTGAACTGTTTCAACGACCTATGAATATGAATGAATCTTCTACGAATCTATAAAGTTTTAACCAAATCAAAGCTGAATTGTGCGTGACCTCTTCATTGCTAAGATGAATCAGTATGTATATGTACCTTATGTGTTTACCTAGATATATTTAGGTATTACTAAACTGTCGATAAGTTACGTCGAAAGCGACATTTAAAAAAATCATTGGGTTAGGTAGAGTTGTTAATATTACGATATTATTTAAACTTATGTTGACTGAACTAATATACAAGATGTGGCAGAAGGAATACAACCACCACATAGGAGGCTTTGTATTCGAAAAAATTATGCTGAAAGATTGTTTCCTTTATGAATGAACCCATTGAAAATCACTTTCTTCTAATAACATGGTTCAGAAAGATTTCTAAAGTACTTATAGTTCATTCGTTTTTAGTTGCTCTTTTATGAAGCTTTCAAAGTCAAGTCGTGTCCTTTTCACGAACTTATAACTATCTACGTTCACCTTTTACATAATATCAACACAATTGGAGCGATTATAAATTATGTTTTGCTTACGTACTTCGTTGCGGTACTTATTCTGGCGTTATGGATGGGCTAGTGCCATTAATTGCCAGTAGTGCGTACATATTCACACAGCATTTGTAAATATTGGGTTGTCCGGAAAGTTCGTGCCGTTTTTCTGTAGATGGCATTAGGATAGGTCTGAATATGTCAGAATGATTGAAAACAAATGGTATGTGTACATAGTTTAAAAAGGCGATCTTTCAGGCAGTTTTAGAAAAAAGTTTGATTAGGATACATTAATTTATGTTAGTTTTATACGCTTTAAATATGGAAGGAAACAGAGTGAATTATAGGCATTTGATGCTTTTTTCTTCCAAAAGCTGATGGAGCTTGCTTGGTATGTGCTACCCCATTCACCCTATTAACCAGACATTACACCCTCAGATTTTCATCTCTTTAGATCAATGCAAAATTCCCATAATGACAAAAACTTTAACTCTTTAGTCGACATAAAAAATCATATTTAAAAGTTTTTCGCAGAAAAATGCAAGTTGCGTGAAAGATGGAGAAAGATTATGGAATAAAATGGCACTTATAATAATTCAATAAATGTATATCGAAATTTCAATGTACTGCGTTTGAGTTTCCCTTAAAAATCGGAACGAACTTTCCGGACAACCCAATATTTCTTTCTGAACGTTTCTAACGAATTTTAGAAACACATTTAAATATAAGCGTAAATAAATGTTACCTCCAAAGAACTGAGGTATCACTTATTCATTGTCTACAAGAATGTATTAAAGTAGAGTATATGGTACAAATATTTTATGGTATTATCGATACTTGTGTAAACAAAATCATAAATTATTTTAAAAGAAGTGGAAGGAAATCTTGAAAACTTTGAAAAACTTCCAGTTAAAAGGAGTGTAGCGTGATCATTTCACAACAGAGCGAGAAGATTTGTTATTTAATCCTCACCGGCAGAGGACCTTGGTTTGCGAGATATTTACGGAAAACTGTTGAGATTACTATAGCAAATTCTACCTTTTTCCAATGACTGAAAAAGGACCTTTTCCCTTTTCCCTGAACCTTTTTCCTTTTTTCTGACTTTTTCCAATTTCCCCTTTAGGCGGAAAGGTGGCGACTGAGCCTCCTCCTTCCCCGCCAAACCTGACCCAGAACTAAGCAAAATTCGATAAAAATGACTAAATTTTAGTTAGGTTAAGTATTTTCATTTTTCTTGGAGTTGCCAAAGACCACGGAGAGTTAGATTTCTATAGCGATTTGAAAAGAATCTTGGTTAGGTTTGGCTTTGGACTTTCGGATATCGAAAAATTCGAAAAGCTTCATTCCCAATCGTTCACAATTATGAACGAGACAAAGCAAAGTAAAGTAACTCTGCCAACTGCTGACTAGTGCAAATATGTGGTCATCATGTATAGTCTGCGTATACACTACCTCTCAAAAGTATAGCATTGCATGAAAGTTATTTCAGTGCCTAAAATGGTGACTAAAATCGATTTTTATTAGTTTCTTGTGAAATATTGAACTTTTTAAATTAAAAATTACGTATGTGGAACTTACCAATACTATGTACACTAATATTAAATATAGTCATACCTGTTTTTGTGCGATAGATAGGGACCGCATAAAAGAAACCGCACAAAAAAAAATTCAGAAACTTCATAAATAGCTATAACAAATAATTTTTTACAACATATTAAAGAAAATTTTTTTATGCGATGGAGAGGGACCGCATAAAAAAAAGTCTCACTTAGAAAATATGTCAAAGATTTACGAAATAGCGGGAAAGTGCTTTCCAAACAAAATAAATAATTAAATTACACCTGGAAACATTAAAAAAAAATTTAATTTCTCATTTTAAACATGGAGAAATTTCAATACTACTCGTCGTAGTCCAAAACGCGCATCGTCTTGTGATGAGAACACTACAAGGGTGTTATAGTAATGCCAACACCGTTGGCATTGATATACCACATAAAAAAAATCGCACAAAAAAAAATCGCGTAGAAAAGGTCCGCACAAAAACAGGTTTCACTGTACGAGATTCATCGACATATTCACCGCCGAGTGTCCGGATACTTTTGAGCGGTAATGTACATAGTACATACTACATAATATAGTTTAAACTACTGTGCGCGAGGTGTTAGATCGTTCTAGTTGAAAGTAGGTAATTATTTACACCAATATATTGTATTATATTAAAATTATTTAAAATTAAAATTATATTAAAAGAGAATAATATAAAGTATACGAGAGGCATGTATGTATGTCGTGTTGTAGGTTAGAAAACGGGTTCTGTGCCGTAGCAACAGTTTTTTGCAAATATCTCGGAACTGAAGCTCATCTGGTGGTAACATGTATAGGAAAAAGTTGTTCAGAATTATCTACCTAACTATCTACCTAACCCAGTGACAATGAATTGGTTGAAGTCGCTTTTATTATACGTATTTATTGGCAATTACATATGTGATTCGCTAACCTTAGTTATTTTAGTTCTCGAAAGGGAAAACCCATACGTCTCTACTGTGATAGAAATCTGTTAAGTTGAAAGTACCTAGAATGATTCGCGTTTGATGCTGGTCGAAACTTGCAGCGTGCATGAGTTATAAGAAGTATAGATTCCTATACACCCGAAGACACAGTCGAAAAGAAGGAGAACAGAACCCAGCCATAGCATACGTGACTGTAGAGATGAACGATCGGATGTACGTGGAATGTGAAAATAAGAGAAAATAATAAAAAATGTACCGTAAAATGGACACCGAGTATACGGCGGGTACCGTAAACACCTATCTTCGGCCACGAACATCAAAATAAACATTAATCAACAATTTTTTGAAGTATTTGCAATACTATCTGTTTGAAAGAAGTGATTTAACTAACATTAAAATTTACAATCATTGGGTTGCCCTATATGTTCGATGAACTGTAATAAAGATGAGAATTCTGACACTTTCAAAAATGAGAAAATGTTTAATTTACAATGAATGACCTTGTAGTTTTATGTACAATATATTTATTCATATATCATTTCCTTTGAACTGACTTAGATTTGAATCCTATTTCATCACCGACTCAGAATTCAAGCACACAAGAATGAGATTTAATCTTCTCGATTTAGGTTAATATCTACTTGCTAGAAAAATATATAATTTCAAAATGTATACATATATCATTACATATGTATTTCCTGTATTACTTACTTGTATCCTTACATTCTTCTCAAAGGTGTTATGGCATTTCAAAGTTAAATACGTCAAATAAATATTACTTCAAATAATTATTACACTATCTTCAAAATTGTGCAAAACTTTAACTTTTATATAAATAAAAGATGAAACATAAGTTTATACATAAGTTTATATTAAGAAAACAGAGCTTTTGAAGCAAATGGCTCCATTACAACTGTTTGCCCTTCTTTTTCTTCCATATCGTTTAATTTAGGTCACATTAATTTGTTTTCGCGCATTCAACGAAGCAGTGTTCTGTAAATTTTACATGTGTGCTAATTTCGTTATATTTTGTCACAACAAATGATAATTTAGCCGATAAGTAAAATACCTTTCCATTCGACAACATGCTGACTGCCGTGTCACCCACATATGTGTGACGGAATTATTTTTCCAGATTTAAAGATGAATTTTTGCGCTAATTTATCCATTGTACCAGATTAACATTTGGAAAATGCAAGATGGTTGAAGGTTGACTACTCGATATCATACACTTTAACTTTTCGAATTTGCGTATCATTAAATAAACTACTTTGATTTTACGGAATTTCTGAGATTTCTAGTTAATCATTACTAATTGTACTTAGTACTGAAATTAGTCTAAATATATAGAGTGCACGTTGTGTAATGGCTGACGAACTAAACCGTAGGATACTGTATAGACGACTCTGGTTTGAAGAATGCGAGAGATCAAAATCGAATCAAATATAGGACAACCCAATGCAGAAATATGATCACATTAATATTCCTTTGGTAACAACTAAAAAATATTCAGCTGTCATTGATTTCTGTGATGAAAATATTCGTACCTATATTCGTAATAGTCACCCAAAAATCAATGGTCTTTTCCGACCCCAACTCCTCGTAATCCCATTTCTGTTTTACAGTAACAGACCCATTAGGCCCTACGCTGACCCACTTGTTCTCGTCCCTAATCTTATAAGTTTCATTCTCGTTTTCTTTCTCCAAATAGAACGCAATTTTCCCTTCGATATTCCCATCCGCTTCGGTGAAGTCTACTTTCTTGGTTGGCCTAACGGCTCTAGTCACCCTTCGTTTTTCTATCCGATGGGTCTGCACCTCTTCTGGCTTGTAGGTTATGAATCGGACGACAACCTTGGCAGGTTTCTCAGCCGATCGACTTGGACTCCGAATATCGTGAGCCTCCACGATCACCACGTGCTCGGTGTCTTGGTCCATGGTGATTTCTGGCTCGTCGACCAACAGAAGTTCCCCGGTCTGCGGAACAATGACCAGCAGGCGACTGGGTGTTAGTAATTTGTATGCAATCCTGTCGCCATCAGCGTCTTTGGCGGCGACTTTGCCAACAGTAGAAAAACGTTTCCATCTCGTCAACGCGACTTCGTTCTTCTCAATGGCGTTCGAGTTCGGGTCCGCGTTCGGGTCCACATCCGGAACCGCATTCGGGTCCGGTTCAGTTGGTCTGACCTCGAACGTGTACAGTTCTTTTTCGAACACTGGATTGTTGTCGTTCTCATCCACAATATACACCACACCACTGATCTTCGAATTACTGAGGTAGTTCCCGTCGGTAGCGTATACCGTGACCGTGTAGAGTTTCTTAGCTTCCCGATCGAGGGGTTTCGCCGTCACCACCCTGACGCCCACCTTCTGGCTGTTCATCGTCAAATTTAACCCGGTATGATCCGAGTTTTCCTCTTTAAGAGCAAACGGTCTTTCCCCGGTCTCGTCAGGTAGAACGGAATAATGGATCGGGAAGTTTCCTCGTGCGCGCAGAACGGGAAAACCGTCGATCAAAGTGCCCGGCGCAGAGTTCTCCGTTACCTCCCCGTCGCCGAGATGATCCTGCGAGAAGGTGATCATGTTCTTACGATTAATCACGTAGAGACGAAGGAAATGAGTTTCAGTGCCGTTGGCCTGATCCTCGAGAACGATTAGATTCACCGGCCAGTCGATCAACGGTGATAAGTTGGACGTGGTCATCACCAAACCGTTCCGAAGTACGGTGAAGTACTTGGAATAATCGTTCTCCATCAGACGGAAGTTTGTCGACCGTTTCGAATCGAATTGCGTTACTTCGTAGCCTGGATAAACATCGTGAGGCAAAACCGCTACCTTGTAACCCACCGATGTGGCCACTAGCAACACCGTCGCGACTAGTATACGCCACATCGTTCAGCCTCTTGTCCTCTCCCCTCGCAGTACGGTTGCGTTGATACTACAGCATTACTGACGCCTCCTGAAAACAGAATCGACGAAGTTCCTATTAGTATAACACGCGTGATTCTATACATACGAAGTTTGTCTATACATACACAGGGTGATTCAACCACCCACCTAAATGGGCGTGCCACCGAAATTATTTGCAAACTTAGACATTGTTTTAGAAAAATATTTCATACGAATTTCTTCTTTGTCATAATTAGACTGCGGATCTTTATGTAAAATAAAAAATGTGTGTATTGATTGCAAGTCATAGAAGCGAAACAAAAAATTTTGTCTTCTTTTAATTAGTTTATTAAGCTGAAACCAATATGCTGATGTCCTTAAATCTTTTTGATATGTCCACTGTTTTAAATTGTGCTTACCCATTTTTGTCATAAATACATAAAATTCGCAGTCTAGTCATAATTCATAGCTAAGAAGTGATAACTGCCCTAAAAATATCTATCATCTTAATTTATCGTTTCCTATGAGTGTTAATTAATGTTTCATGCTCTTCTTTTATATTATAGGAGTATACAGGGTATTAACGATAATTTGTACCAGCGTTTTTTTTCATAAAAGGTAAACATTAGAAAAAAACCGAAGAGAAACAAAGGCGACCTTCATTTTTTTTAAATGGTATGCTGCATATTTGTTTACGTTAAATGAAAACGGACATTGAGACGGCTTCAACCATGTAGTATATTATGGTCTTCAGGGTCATATAAGGGCAGCAATAAAACAAATGGATTTAACATTTCGTAGTATTTTATTTACTAGTATGTTGTAGTGATAAGACTACATCTCATGTTCAATTCGACTTCCGCTGACTATGTGAATGTTTATGTTTTGAAAAGACAAGCTTAATCCTTTGGTTTCAGTATAGTTGTGCGAAACAATCAGCCAAACCACACGTTATCATTATGTATCGTTATTCTTCGCAGAAAAAAGTGGATTAAATATTTTTTATGAGTGTAATAAAAATAAGAGACAAAATAAACTAGTGTACGAAGAAAGATGTCCATAGAGAGTACAATCTGGTGAAATTCAGTTTCTCCATCTTAATAAACGTTTCAATGAAACAGGATCTGTAGTAGAGTCAGAGGATCAATTAGTATTATTAACAAAGAGTGGTTTTCCCAATAATTTATAACGGTATTAAATCCTGTGGTGGTTGTATATGCGGTACCTGTGAGAATGGCAGTTATAGCCGGTGCAGCGTTCACTTCGAAAGATTTTCATTTTGCCATTTTTAAAGTGTACGTATTTTTACAAACGGGTCTGTAAATGGGATACTTATCCTAATTTTTTTTTTAAATTTTTCAATTTTCCCCTGCAATGAAAACATTGCATTTGTTTAAAACCATCGCAAAATAAATGGTGAAAAGAGTGTATTTCAACTGAAATAATTTCTATAAGATTTCTTATATTTTCATTATAAACACCTATACACTCATTTTTATCACTCAGCCTCTTGAGGTTGATCCTTTAATCTACATGTCTGTAAAACCAACAATTTTGAAGATTTCGAAAAATCCTTTGAGATATGTTCACGTGTCACTAAAGGCTATAACATATTCAAATTTGAACAGAATCCGATTTTGGGTGGAACAACCCTATACAGATCTTGAAATAACATAATATGTGAAAAACAAATTAAAAAGTCACACCAACGCAGGATAATAGATTGAAGCTACATCCTATGGAATATCTATTTTTTATGTGGACGCGCACAGATAACATGAAGGTCAACTTTAAATAGTTTGAATACCAACTATAGAAAGGTGAGTGCTATTGTAAGACATGTACAGTACTCAATACTCCAGTACTCAATGTTAAAATCAAAATATCTTCTAAACTAATGAGTTTTTGCCATAAGTGATTCAGTACTTTTATGTAGGAAATAACGAGTAGCATCGAATAGTGCATTCAAAAATGTACGATTCCATTTTTAAAAATAAAATTGACCTTCATGTGGCCTCTATACGTTCAGATAGAAAACAGATATCTATATCGGAAAGTGTACCCCCTGATATCGTTTAACTTTTGTCTGAAACATTTCTGAAAAAGAGAATAAAACAATCTAGCCTAAAATAATTACAACTAACAAGATAGGATGGAAACACTGTTAAGTTTCGTCCATATGTATCTGATATTGACACGGTAACTTTGTTATTTAGTTATTAAGCCGAAGGACCAGTTGTACGCCAGCGCCATGTCTATTAAAGAATTGCAATTCGGAATCCATTACCAGAGAACGTAATATAGCGCTAAGATCAAAGCTTTGAAGGACCCCATTGTACCCCTGTGACTTAGGGATGAAACTACGACGGGAATTCTTACCCTCCTAGTAATCTGCAACGTTCCCAGGCTGATCGTTCTACAAAAGTGCAGCAGCACAGACGAAGACTGGTAGCATTGAACTGGCAATAAATTATTTCGACAAGCGTAATTCGTGTCCCTGATTCGAATTTATGTCTCCCTTTAAACAGAGCGCGCGTACACAACGCGGCCCATACACCCACACACGTATCAAAGCCAACATCGCTTTAGCATAACGAGCAATTCCCATGTTGGAAACCACAATTTTTCATATACATTCAACCTCTTGATTGTGGTTTGTCCCATTGGGAACGAAACGCAAATAGGTTGGGCGATTCTGGATCGAAACGAGAAACACGCATAACTACGGATACATGTGCATATGTATGTACGTATTGCTGGTAAGCTTGCGGAACATCATTAACACGTTCTTCCTGTGAAAGTTTCTGATTCAATTTCCTCTGATTTATTCCATTTACAGTTCCATGATCCGTGCCGCAACAACATATAAATCCATTATAAAACAATGAGCACAAAAACATGCATTACGAATTATTTATAGATTTATAAATTATGTAGTTGTCGATTTCTTTTCGAGGGCACTCAAAAATCGATTGATTGTACTACAGTAAATTCTCTATATAAGTCCCTGTAAGCCTAACGTTCAAAGGTCCCTAAACTACCCACACAACTAGTATATCGGTGTGAAACCAGAAGACCACTACTAATCCAATAACAAAACTTCTTTATTTTTCATTATTTTCTTATGGACCTTTCAACAACATATTCGTGGCATTTTTTTAATGAAAATCGTTTACACATCTTGATCACATCGTGATCAACAAATACACCGTTGCATTTAAGAGATTCAATATTGTTCACGGTGAGAGCAGAATGAATTCTTAAGTTTGAATTACTTTTTTCAAAATTGAATTTCGAAAGAACTGAGGCCGACGGGGAGAACGATTTGAAGATTCGCATTCAGTCCCAAAAAATGTTTAAGAATTGGTCGAAATGGGATTGAAATAATTTTTATTAGAGTGATTAACACCGAACAGCTTAATTACCTCTGACTTGTACAAACCGAAAGCGTGGGGAAGTTGAATCCAGCTTGAATGCGAAACATCGTTACGTGGCGTCACGAAAAAGTTTGGTCGTTTGTGGGTCTTTTTTCGTTGGAGTAGTTTTGAACTTAAACGAGCCGCGGCTGACCTCACGTCCGGTTCTCCCGAGGCGTGAATAGAATCAAATGGAACAGGGGGGGTTACTAAATGACAATGGTCAACTCGTACGCGCCGGTTCTTATTTCCGGTGCAACGCAGTGGACATTGTTCATTGCGTCGCGTCGCGTCGCGCGTCGTCGGTGTTTCTCTGGCGGATAACCTCTCCGCGTAGGAGACGCTTTCAGTCGTTTGCGAGCATGGTCACCGACATTTAACGGCATTAATATCTCGTCTGACAAAGGCCGACAATGACGAAGTGACTGTTATTTTGTTATTTTTTCCGTGGAATATCTTATCCCTGTTCATTCTTCCTCGTTTTTCGGGCATTCTCACATTTTTCGAACTACCCCTAGCCATACAGCGCACAGTGTCGCGAATGGCCCTTCTAGGTGGAAGAAAAGCATAGATTGTTTCACGCTCCTTCAAATTGAAATTTCGAATTAGATCATGAAATGGGATTCAACATATGCAGAACCTTTAAACATAATATTTATATTGAAAAATGTTATATAAATTATAGGAACAAATATAAAAATAAATAAAAAATATAATATTAAATAAGTATAACAATAATATCTAAATATAACAATATAAAAATAATTCTTCGCTAATATCGCCGTCGCTATCAACTAAGTTACTTATGGGATTAGACGGAAGTTCTTGTTAAAAGTAGATCTAATACACCTTACGGTAACGAATTTGTATTTTTTTATGCGGTATCACCCTGTAATAATTTATGATAGGATCAGAAGTAATTAACAGCATTGCTATTAAGTTGTAGTTTGTAGATACACGCGAATTCATCCTTGTGTTGCCAATTCTAAACCTTCTTATGTCTTTGTTGCGAGCTTTTTGA
>CM052124.1:7254145-7302012 GCA_028454245.1 Halictus quadricinctus
CAGGCCGCTGCGTCGATGCCGACTATAGTCGGCGCTCGTAACAAAAGGGTTAAAACAAATCTTTTTACTATTTTCGCTAAACAGAAGAGGACAAGACGATCCATTCAATTTAAATTGCGCTTCCAGCGCTAAGTACTACAATATTATATTTCATAGAGAAAATAGTTTGATAGTACATACAAGGAAAGACAATCTATTACCTGACGCAGCCATGATTCATGATATACATGTGTAGTAAGATTTGTCCCGCTTGACCGCACTGCGATGTGACGAGAATTGTGGCACAAAAACTTTGATAACTCAGAAACTAATCTTTTCCGGACCCATTTTGATATAACTTTTTCGTCTTCTCTAAACATTAGGAATCTATCCGTAAAGTTTTGCCCCCATTTACGAAACACCCTGTATATTACGTGCAATACAAGTTGCTCGAAACGGAAGAGATTCGAAGCCATGACATGTTTCCTGCATGCTGGTGCAGCAGTTGATATGTGAAGCCGTACGCAGCAGGAAGTCCACGGAAAAGTGCAAATTCAAGGGACGTGAAGTGGCGGCGTGTTGGTGATTAGCAATAAACGTGGGGAGTTTAATTAAGCCAATTACGAAGATGTAGTACCGCATACTAACGAGACGGGCAATGTTTTCTAAGAAAGTGACGTGGCCGTCTGGCCGGCAAAATGCGCGTTTAACGGACAACGAGAAGGGAGGCCAAAAAACCGGTAATAACAGGGGTTATTATCGCGAGTACTCGAATCGTTGAAAGGGGTTAATGAGGGGTTCCTGCGGTGTGGCGCAGGTCGCAACGTTCACTGAACGAGGGAGACAACGATCATCAGACCAGGCACGCGCGATCGATTCCTTCCTCCTGAAATAACAGCCGACTCCCTATAGGTATCCTGCAATATTGATGTTTCGAGTTCGTTGGCCTGGCAAATATTGTATTTCACTAGCCGCTGTTGCTGCACGTAATCAATCAAATCTTGTAACAACACAGACGCTCGTGTAATGGGAATTATTTAGTAAATGGTATTTTAATACGTGATGAGCGTAATTGTACAGAGTCAGGCGCGCATAGAGCGTTTCAAGTTTCAACGGAATATTCCCAAGGGTACTGGTAGCAAGTTTTTCTAAAATGTCAAGGAGCTCGTATTTCTAAAATATTTATATGAAAATTGGTGAATTTTCGCGAAACCGGAAAAATTTTATTGGAAATTCGAACACGCGCACCGAGCACTTTTCTGCGACACTATAACGAGAAGCAAACAATAACATGATAAAATACTATTTACTTAGAGCAAATGGAATTTTAAGCTTTGTAAACAAATCTTCAACTACAGCCAATCAAAACGAGTCCGTTCCATTTTACCGACAATGGTTTCCTCGATAATAATTACTTCGACACTTTTTCACCGACATTCTGTTTTCATTGACATTGTGATTTCACCGACATCGATTTTCACTGACATTCTGATGTCATTGACAGTTGTTTTCGTGGACATTTGTTGTAACTGACATTCTGATTTCATTGACATTAGTCTTCATCGACACTTTGTTGTCACCGACTCGATTCGCAAACGACTTTTCGTAAACGACTCGTGGATATTCTATTTAATTTTGCAAACTGCGATATTATTTTCGTAGCGAGTCAAAATCGAAATGCCGACGACAATAAAGTGTCGATGAACACTAATGTCAGTGAAATAACAATGTCAATGGAAACAGAATGTCGGTGGACACATAGAGCGGTGAAGTAGTGTCGATGTAAACGTTGTCGAGGAAATCATTGTCGGTTAAGTGGAACGGGCCTGTCAAAACAGTATCCGTACACACTTTAAGGGGAGAACCTGGTGTAAAATGAAATTTTTAAGCATTTTTTTTTTTTTTGTTTAAATCGATAGGAAATTTCCTCAGGAATACAATATAAAAAAAAGTTAGAAAGTGATCGGAGATGTTCTTGTAGGTTATTTTCAAAATAAAGTGAACGGTTGTATTGGGCGGAGCGGCTCAGGTAGTCGGGCTATCGTCGGAAAGGCTCGTGCTTCTCGAAAAGAAGAAAAAACGGCTGAAGTAAAACTTTTTGAGGAAGAGGAAGATCTGAAGATCTGAAATCGCAGATTACCAAAAACCGCGGTAACTTAAAATGAATTTAGATTTTACCACGATTATTCTGTTATTCAAACTTTAAACGCATTTTTCTCGAAACGCAAAATTTCGCACGCCATGCAACGTAACTCAAAAACTGATTACTCGATCTTTATGAAACTTGGTATATACATTCTATAAATACTTAGCCACAACATGACGAGCTGCGATTTTTCAATTTTTTATTTAAAACATTGTTATTAACAATTGTTCATAGCAGAAAATCCATTTTTTTCAAAACTTCGCAATTTTTTAAATTTTAATAAAAGAAGAATTTCATGTTCTGCGTTTTTGTATAAACTAACGATTCCATTTTAATATTTTGTTTCAGATCATTTTTGTACATTGTACGCTGCACGGGGCATTTACAGAATTTTCAAGCTGACGTTGCATCATTGATGTTAACAATTAAAATGTATAAAAAATATTTTTGTTTACATTATAACATTAATAAATGATAAGTCAAATTTTAAATCAATCTGCGCATTGCATTTTTCATAAAAAATTCTTGGAAAACATGCCATTTATACAAGGCCATACACATGCCATTTTAAAATAAATTTTTTGTAAAAACAGTTCAAATAACTTGAGATTTTTCGGCACATTTGAAGGATTAGTCTATTATCCGATAAATGCAAAAAGTTTTCGAAAAAATTACAAATATAGAAATACTAACGGAATTTTTTTTACCATCCTTTTTTATCTGTACTTTTAATGACAATTGAAAAAATACGTTTTGCAGATTTGTGTCAGTTATACATATTCATGCCAAAACAAGTGGCACGTAGATACATACAACGTTTTCAGAATATTTCGATTTATTACAGTTAGGTACAGCATTTTTATTACAATGGAAAAGCTCGGGCCGAAAAGATAGAAAATGTATCATCACTATATTCATCTGAATTCCTGTCAATTACAATGCTCTTACAAGCTTTTTGTTCATGCATGTAGTAACCTAAGATCTCGAAACACTCAGGTGGTTAGGTCCACTTTTAAAAACATTATTACATTTTGGAGGGTGTACGATTTTTTTGACTAACAGTACCTATATACAGACTGTGATCAAGTTTTAAAAAGATTTTGAAATTCTTAAAACACAAGAAACGCGTGCTTGTTCATTCGTCGTTTCCATAAAATAACTGTTAACTATTAAGGGCATTCAGTGCACTGTAGTACGCTAATATTTAATTAGTGGCGTAAAATGATCGTAGGCTATTGTATCCTTTCCTGAAGTTCAATTCTGCGAATCAACCAATACACGAACTTCAATGACACTGTTTTGAGGAACATTCGATAATACAACTGGAACGAATCCTAGCTTTTCTTCTGACGAAGACAAATGCTACATGCATTAACGACACCCACTTTTGTTCCCCTACACTTTTGCTGTGAATAGGCAGCCTGTTCTAACCAGGACGGGACCCCAATTGGTCGGCGTTCAAACATATTTGATTATATACTCACGCGTTCACAGCTCCGACTCTTCGAAGGCGAATTTTTTGAGAATTTACAGACGTGATTTTATTTTGTGATTAGTAAACTACCAATGTTTTCAAGTAAATACACATTTCTAATATTCAGCAACTAACAGAATCGAAAAATTAGGAATGAAAGGAAAATTTGGAAATATTAATTTCATTGTTCAAGAAGCAAGTAATAATACGTTTCGTTTTCACTTCATTATAAAAAGACTACTTGAACAAATATTGACTGCATTTAAGTGCGTGTAATATTCAAGACTGCGATACTGACTTTTTCTTGTTTTTACACAATATTGGAAGGCTGTATTGAACTGTATTTATATCCTGCTACCAATTATAAACTTGAGGAACGCGAATTAAGAACACTAAACACCTTTTATACATAGTATATGTATAAGAAGAAGTAGTATATGAAGAAATGTTTCAGACAATAGTAGTTTGGTTTCGAGGGGTTCCATTACGTGGTGTACGTAATTTTTTTCAGGTGGAGATGCTTAGGAGATTTTATGGTAAAACTTAGTTTTTAAAAATGGGACCACGTATTTTTGAACTCCTACGATTATGGCCCTTCTCGAGAAAATTTCAAAATATTGTCATTTAAGATCATTCAAGGTCGTTTAAGGCCATAAACGTAAAACGTCTTCTTGTATCGATTGCTGCCGATTATTAATAAAGCTGAAAATATCACATTGCGTAACCACTCAAAGTGAATTTGTGTTTTTCATCCTGTTTTACGTGTATGACCTTAAACAACCTTGAGTGACCTTGAATTACTATATCGTTGAAATTGTCTCGAAAAGGGCTGTAATCGTAGAAGTTGAAAACTATGTGATTACATTAAAAAAAAAAAACTAAGTTGTCCTCCAAATCTCCTAAGCATCTCCACTTGAAAAAAAGTTATGTACATCACGTCATGGGCCCCACGAAAACAAACAACTTCTTTTTCAGAAACATTTTTTCCTATCTGAAAAAATGTAGAAGTTATTCAGGTGACTTGTCTTAGATGCCTCACTGTATGATATACATTGAAGAGAGCAAATATTGTAGCAATTTTTATAAAAGATACGATATTCAAGATTCACTTGCAATCTCTGACATAGATTTGCACGGTAAGAGTAGAGATATAAGGAATAGCAATTTAAAAAGGCTCCAAACTTTTTAATGGTCCGCTTGAGAAAGAAGCTTCTGAAAAATACGTCGTGTCCCACCATACGGGAGTATTTAACGTATCACAGACGCGAATAAATCGAGCGTAAAAACACGGAGTTTCTCGTGCGGCGTCCTCGGAACTCGAGACATTAAATCTCAGTGTAACAGAAGGCAGACACAGGGAAACTTTCAAATAAAAATACGTCCGAAATTCCACTAAATTTTCTGTCCTTCTGGACCGTTACGCGTACATTGCACGGAAAATAGAAGGGGAAACGCAAGAAGAGATTTTCTGGCAACAAGGAAAGCTTCCTTCGTGCTTCCCAACATTCTACTACGCTTCCATATGTCTCTGTTATAGCTAGTGCATTCGCTCTATTTTGGACGCATAACACATATACATATATACACATCTCAGATTTCACTTATGTTTGATTTATGAACCACATGTTTGTAGCTGGGAATCACAATGATTTCTTCTTTTTCAAAAAATACAGTTGCGTGCACACTTCCTTTTACGACACTTCTCTCTGTTTTAGAACTTTCTTATAGCGTCTATAACCCATAATCCACTGCTGTGTATCAGTATGAAAATTTTAGTTGTGGTAATACATATTCGAAGAGAAGAACTTTAATATGGATGAAATTATGTTACTTAACTTTTCTGTCGAGGTCACGCAAGGGCGTTCGTTGAAATCAATAGCTTATATCGATTTTCCAATAGAATTGGAATTGACAATGTCATATGGAATTACCTCTATCAAAAAATTGTAGCAGTATGCATAACTAATTTTCCAACCAATCAAAAAGTTCCAGGCGAACAACTGCAGAACTCTGTTACGCTTAAAAGAGGGACTGCATACTGTGCGTGCCGCACAAGAAGTCTCGTGGAAGGAGTGCGGGGCTGATTGGTCAGAATGGAAGGGGCACGCCTCCAGCTGCTCTATTGGCTAAAGCGGTTCCACATACTATGCAGCGTGTGACGTCAAAGCCTAAGCATTCGACTTCTGAATATTAATCATGAATATTGAAAGGGATATATAACTTATATATTAACTGATTTTAATGAAAAAAATGTAACATGTCTCTTTTAATATTCGTTATGCTTTAAAAATAAGTATAACTAATATAGGCACAGTAATTGGAACCCTCACAGTAATTGTGTCCCTTACCTTATCCATATAATGTGATAATAAAAAATGACACATAAATAGAATCGATACTAATTTCAAAATGAAAATTCATCCAAAGAATCTTAAACACTAAAAATTTTAAATTACTTATACATTTGTATTTTATCTTATTCCTATAAAATTGCCAAAAAATGATTACATATTGTTCGATCATGCTTATTTAATTGTTGTTTTTCTGAAATAACATGGACGAAGAAATTGATATGCAAAAATAGCTTGATCACCGACCAAAGTAGATAATTGCACAAAGAAACTATTTCGAGGAGAACTGCGGTATAAATAGGAATAGTGTCATTCACTTTTGTCTAATAAAAGAATTCCGATAAACTTTGTGAAGCAACATTTCATCGCTCTTCCTTTGTTTACCATCGATACCGTAATATAAATGTCAGTGAACATGCATATTTCATTGAATCAACTCTACCAGCCTGGCTTAACCCATTTACATAATAAGGAAATATGAAAAGAAGGCCAAACTCACCAAAGATTACCAAACTTTTTTTTTATTATATTTAAGTATAAAGATGAGTACAAGTAAAAGAACTTCATATTTCAGCATTATAAGAAAAAATAAATTGAGCGTATACAGGGTGTCCCGAATTTTAATGGCAAAACTTCAGGAGCGTGTAGGGGACCGAAAAACTAAGACAAAAAGTCTTTTAGGGATTTGCTCGTTTTTGCTTCGTTTTGGAGAAAATCGCCAAAAAAGAAACAAAACAAGTTTTCATTTGTGTAGTTATTTATTTACATTTTATTTACGTTATCATCTATTTAATGTAGATATTGTTCAAAATGTTGCCCTCTTGCAGCAATGCAAGCATTACATCTAGCACGGACTTGATAAATTATATCAGTTAAAACTATATTAGCGTATTCAACATTAGAATATGTACGCGGCATTGTAGCTGAAGCTATTCACTCTAAAATATCTGAGTAACTGACTAAAGACTGATTAAGGAATCATAGAAGAAAGCAAGAATGTACACAAACGAAAAAATGTAAAGGATAACATCAAGTGTTTACATATCTCACTGTCACAACTGGCACAACAATGTCAAAACAATCACAAATACAAGTTTATACAACAACTCAAGAGAGCAACTGACAATGAGATATTGAATTGTTGCGATTTTCTCCAAACCGAAGCAAAAACGAGCAAATCTCTAAAAGACTTTTTGTCTTAGTTTTTCGGTCCACTACACGCTCCTAAAGTTTTGCCATTTAAATTCGGGACACCCTGTATATACGCTCCGGTGATAATGACCAGGAAAATTCAGCGTATATGTACGCTAATGATGCAAATGGGTTAATTGATAATACCAAACGTTTACCGTGCAGCCACGAACTGGCGTACGATAAGACAAGCGAGAGATCTTTTGGCGGAAGATATTCCAGCCTGTCCAGTCGCTGCGACGATGCGTCGCCGATTCTCTGGCGTTGCTTGTTCGACGGTCTGTTGCCGGAGAAAGTGCAGCCTCTTGACCGTAAGCCGGGAAAAGGGAATTTTCGATTTCCGATTATCTCGAAAGCGCAAGCCTGTGGACCGCAATTCCATGCCGTTGTGCTGTGATGTCGCGTTGTCCCGTCGCGTCCCGTCGCGTCCCGTCGCGTCGACCCCATTACACCTTCCGACAGCTCGCGATCCGGAACTCTTGCCGATCGTGGAAGAGGCCGTCTAACGAGGCGTGTCTCTCGACGAGAGAAACTGGGTTAAGCAGCGAGAAAACGAGGCGGAGGCGGAAAAGCGTAATTTTCGGTAGCTCTTTCTGTGAAAATATCTTCCTTGGTGGTTGTAGAGGAAATATCAGGGCAGCGCAGCGGGAAGAACCCAATTCGCTTCTCCCCACTAGTTTCCTCTGAAAAGCACTTTTTTCGGTATACCTCGGATTCCAGAATCGGAAACCAACTTTATTGAGTAAACTTTTGTGATTCATAATGGAATCGCGGAGGAACTAGCAAAACCAGGCTTCTTCTATTTACATTAGAAATCAGTGAATATGAAGCGAGTTTTTTTTCAAAGATAACTGGTATTCCTGTAATATTGGCCGACGACTAAATTGCGAAATGGAATTTTTCTCTTTTCTCTAACGTTCAAACTTTGTTGCTACACTTGTTCCGAGTTTCTAAGTTTTGATAAACCGCAACAAGAAACTTCTGAGATACAAATTTGCCGAACGTTAGTTCAAATTTGAACCTAATGCCGGATAAAATGGTAAAGAATTTTATTATAAGTATATATGAAGTTTGTCTGAAAACACTTTTAACTGTCAACGGTGACTTCTCATCACCATTATTGCAAACGTTGTAATTTGAATTGAAAATACATACACGATGTTCATTTGAAAACATTCCAACTGAATATCTCGAAAAGTATGAAAGATATTAAAAAAGTGTAAAAGACGTGTCCAAGGATTTCGGGGGGGAAAGAGAGAGGCAGTATCAGTTTTTTATTTGGGTGGCGTTTTCGAGGTCATTTGAAGGACAACTTTGTTTTCTCAAGTAGAAACCAACATTTTTTATTATGGGATCTTACTGTACGTAAAAAGGCCAGCAATTTTCGTAGGATACATTTCGTAGGAGATATTCAAAGAGAAGTAGAGCGAGTCATACTTATACTGCGAGAAAGTTTGTAATTTCTTTATAACTATAACAAATTTTCAAAATGTTCTCCGTTGTTTTGTAAACAATAATACAGACGATTCTCAAATTCTGAACGAACATTTTTTATGGTATCTGTTGGAATAGCTCTACAATCCACTAAATAACACCTCTTCTACCGATCCATCTTAATGGAAATCGATTGTTTAACCACTGGCGAACTGGTTACGTGTAATGCGGCGGCGCACCATCATGTTGGAAGTACAAAAGGTCTTCATTTAACAAAAAATTGCCGTTTTCATTTCTTTGGTTTTCAAGACTTTCTGTTATAAGTGGATCAATGATGTCGTCCAGTAAATTTAAATACAGATTGTCATTCAAATTTTCTTGGAAAAACCGAGGACCTATAATAGCATTTCCTAAAATGCCTGCCTAAACATTTATTTCTTCCGGCCATTGAGTATTGCTTTCTCTAATAAGATGTGGATTTTCGTCACTCCAATAACGACAGTTATGACGATTTACAGCATCGTTTAAGAAAAAGTGCATTCGTCACTAAAACAAATGTTTTTAATTAGATTAGGAGTGACGTTGATCATATTTGTTAATTCCTCAGAAAACTCACTCCGCCTGTCAAAGTCATCATCCAATAACTTTTGATGCAACTGCATTTTATAAGGATGAAACTTGTTATGGTTAAGTAATTTGTGCACAGATCCCACTGATACACCAGTTACCATTGAAACTTGTCCAATTGAACTAGCAGGATTCACAGTAAACTGTCGTATAATTTCGATTTGATCAGCTTCTTTTATGAATTTTTGCTGGTTTTTTTTTTGTCACTTATCCTGTTTCCTTAAACTTTGCAACTAGTTGTAACACGTACGTATGAGAAGCATGTGTATCAGAATGTCTCTCATTAAACGTAGCAGCAGTTCGACGAGCACGCTCATCAGCTCCATAAATGAAAATTATTTCTACTCGTTCTTCTAAAGAATACACCATTTTATACAATTAATTGTACTCCGATATAATATCTCTTATTACGATGATTCACACTTGACTAAATATTGAAAGACAGACGCCATAAACAAGAGATCAGTAGAGGACAATTTTGTTTTGAAACGGTACGTGCTAGTACAACTGGAAAACATCAACGATTTGCGTCAAAGAACTTACTTCTCTTTAAATACGAAACTAGTGGGTGGATAAAAAAAAATATCCTACCAAAATTGCTGGTCTTTTTAGGTACAATAAGATTCCATAATAAAAAATATAGGTTTCCATTTGAAAAAACAAAGTTGTCCTTCAAATGATCTTGAAAACACCACCCAAATGAAAACTGACACTGCCCCCTCATTTCCCCTCGAAATCCTTGGACACGTCATTTACACTTTTTTAATATCTTTCACACTTTTCGAGACATTCGGCTGGAATGTTTTCAAATGAACACCCTGTATATTCAATATGATCGACCTCTCGTGAACTCGTATTTCGCAGTCTTATACGTTTGACGGAGTTGCTATTTCTGATCCACATTATCAGTGCAAATTCGTATCTCGTATGCAAAACGAGTACGACAGAACTGAACGCTGGGATGGAAATGTCACTTACAATAGAGTGAGCACTTCTGCTGTTAAGGAAAGGCGAATTACGTTTATTTCAACTTAAATCTGGAAGATTAAAACAGCTAAAGTCTCGAGACAGCTAAATTGCTTTCAAGCCCGTGACGCGAGCAAAATCGAGTACCCATCACTATCCTCGGCTGTCTGATTTTCGAGCATCGATTCTTGCAGGCGTGCAGAAGCCGCCGTTGCAGTTTAGCTCGTAAAATATTTCGGACGATCCCGATTGGAGGACGCCGCGCCATTTGTCTGTCTTCTTTTTCCCCATTGCTTTATACCTTTCTCCCTTTTCCTCCGCCGTCTTCCTCTCACTCTCTCGCTCTGCCTCTCTTCGATACCCCACCGCACGTTCCTTGCTCGATCACTGTGTCTCCCCCATCTTGTTTCTATGTCTGTGTTGCCTCTCGACGTAAGGGGAGCCCTCGTGTCGGGGTTGACGGAAGAAATCCCGCAGCGAAGAGCCAAGTGAGACGGCTACGCGGAGGACGACAAACTCTCGAGCTCGAAAGGGGGGTGAACGTCGAAAGAGACCCAGCCGGGGTCAGGGGATGGGAGTGCGAGCGAGGGGGGAGAGACAGAGAGAGAGAGACAGAGAGAGAGAGAGAGAGAGAGAGAGAATGAGAGAGTAAAGGCAGGAGGAAGTTGTGGCGAGAGGGAAGGAGGCTCGGTTTCAGGGAAAGGACGGAGGATCGAAATGGAGAGAGGTTCTTTTGCGGCGCTAGGAAAACGCCGAGTGCGAGGGTTACACCGCGCCGTCGCGCTGGAGCAAGATAGGGAAACAGTTAAATAGTAGTGTACGGGAGACGTTGAAAGACGGAATGAAAAAGACATGGAGGAAGGGAAGAGGGTGACGAACGGATGAAGCGAGAGCGTCATGAACACAGGGGGGACAGGAAGCGGGGTGGGGAATAGAGAATCTTCGTGGAATTTCACCGCGGAAGAGAACGAGGAAGGAGACGCTGCGGATGTTCTAGAGCGAAGGGTGGAGAGTGGAGGTCTATGGGTGGAGGGATGCACCAGCCATAGGTAGAGACAGACACGAACGGGCGAGAAACCGATGGAGTAAGAGGACGAAGGGAGAAGAAAGAAGAGGGAAATACTCGAATTGATTGAGAGAAAAGGAGAGAGAGGCTGGTGCGCGCCGGTTCCGACGACTATTACGGCGACTACTATGGCGGTTCTGGCGGGGAGGACGAAGCGTGGACGTCAATCGATAACGTTTCTATGCGTCTAAAGCCACCCTTGCCGTTCCTACCTCCACTGCCCGTTATTATTCTCGCAGTTATTGTTGGGAGCAGTTAATCTACAAAGTTTCCGGATGTTGTTGTGCACCTGGCACCTCTCTCGCGTTTAAACTTTCGGAATTTAGAACGTCCGCGCCGGACGCTGGGCGCCAGACGCTGGACGCTTGACGCCGGACAAGGTACGCACATGCGACAAACAGCTCAAACGTGATTACACTCATTACACTGCCTATAATTAGACACACGAAGCACACCACAAGAGAAAATACAAAATGTCTGGGAACTAGCTGAAGTCTAAAATCCCGGTCGCGAGGATTGAACAGAGGATGCCCGACTCTATGATGATTAGCTTCGCTGAAAATTGTACCGTCTACGTCAGTCCCGTTCAGCTATCGCCCGTACGGGCAGAGAATTTTGTGCCCCGGGCACAAGCGACTTGGCGCCCTCGGCGGGCAACGAACCACGCCTCCTAGGGCAACGTTGCATGTGTTCGTCGCACGTACTGTCGCTATTGCCCGCCGCATTGCCCTCCGCTATACCCGCGGGCATCGCCGGACGCCCTTGCACGCCAGAAGCTTGTAGAACATTTTTTTAGCAATTAGAAGAATTGGTTCACCGAATGACGTGCACAAAATATTTTGAAAAAATTTCAATTTCTAGGAATTATAAGAGCAAATGAAAAAGGCACTTTCCAAAACTGTTTTATTTGAGCCTGCAATGAAAATTTAGAACGTGCGTTTTGTAGATCTATGTTAGTTGTACGCATACTGAAAACTTCATCGAAATCGGTCGACGCAGATAAAAACGGCACGCATAAAGAGATGTTAGGATCTGTGAAGCAGAAACTGACCAAAAGTCGTGAAAAACTACGATTTTCACCACTTTTACCTACTTGTAGCTCGTATGTATATTAATCGATTTCGATGAAAGTATCAGCACGTGTATAACTAACATAGATCTACAAAACGTATACAGTGTGTCCCACGTAACACTTTTCACGATTTTTCAAGTACTTGCGATAATCTGATAAACAAATATTTTAAACAAAAGTTGATCGGTTTTCGATTGCCTATACATTATAATAAAAAACAGTTCGAGGAAAATTATTTTTCAGTATTGTCAAGGTCACCTTTATTTTTTTAAATGACGCTTTGTATTTTTGACTCAACAGTATTATAGCCCGTATCAAGACGCGTTCAACAACCTAGCCTACCATACCTTGACCTTCGGACGACTTTGAAGGCAAAGAAATAAAAATTTCAACAAGAAATGACAGTTTGCTCGAATGGGTGATGATAACGAGTGTTTATTATTAAGACTCGAAATTACATTCAATTCAGGAACCTTGACTAAATGAATGCAAACGATTTCGTGAAAAAGTCACATCAAATGTTCTAAATGCGATTCATGTTTTTGTAAACACAATTCCGTTCTACGTAGTAAGTTTGTATTAGTTACTCTTACGATACTGTCGTAGCGAAGTTATTCGCATACTGTACGAATTCGCTGCTTTAAATGTTCCTTATTTTGTATTAGAATAACGTAAACTGTCGACTGTAAATGACCTCATAAAAAAGAATCAAGTGGTAACACATCAAAGGATCGTGGTGGCCAAGCCAGAGTCATTATCACCCACACAAGTAGACTGTCATTTTTTGTTGAAATTTTCATTTCTTTGCCTTCAAGGTCATCCGAAGGTCATGGTATGCTAGGTCGTTGAACGCATCTTGATACGGGCTATACTACAGTTAGGTCAAAAATACAAAGTGCAATTTAAAAAAAATGAAGCTGACCTTGACAATACTCAAGAAAAATTTTTTTCGAACTTTTTTTTATTGCAATGTATAGCCAATCGAAAACTGATTAACTTTTGTTGAAAATATTTGTATGTCAGATTATCGCAAGTACTTGAAAAATCGTGAAAAGTGTTACGTAGGACTCCCTGTATTTTACATTTTCATTACAGGCTCAAATAAAGAAGTTGTGAAAAGTGCCATTTTTATCTTCTTATGTAATTCTTACCAATTGCAATTTCTTCAAAATCATTTTTGCACATCCTTTGGAAAACCAATTGTTTGACACCAAACTATGCAACATATATCCATTTAAAAAATCGATGTCCTTCATACGTCCTTGACGTTTCCACCTACAAAAAAAGTAATAATGCCAGTATCTTAATCTCTTGAATCTCTTCAACTATTAACATATGTATGTCGAAAAATGATTAGTTTAGGAGTCATTTAGGAATAATAATAATGCGTACATAAATCAAGATTGTAACATCTGGTGTTTCACTCTGTGTAGAATATTATGTACTGAATATACAACAAATAAAACAGCAGAAGCATGCCATTAAATACCAAAAGATACTTGTTAAGCTCTTTTATTACAGACACGTATTTGTGGATCCCACGGGCCAATCTCTTTTACTGTAACTTACTATATCAGTATATAATAATACTTGCTAAAACGTTTGCTCAACTACGGCCTACCTATCATATGCTGACCAAGTCTGTTATTTTATTTAATACTTTATAGAACGGTGTCGTTCCAGAGAGGCTGTTCATTGAATTCTTTGAACTCAGTGAACGCTGCAGTAGCAAATTGATTGGATGAGGCAAAGAAATTGCTTGAGTGAAAACGACGTTAGTAAGAGAGGAGAAAAAAATGTTTTTAAAATGCATCGTATAAACTTGATTAAAAACGACGGATTTAATGAAAATATTCTTATTAATTTTAAAGTAATTAAAACTCTCAATGCTCAATAAATGATCGAATAACAATTAAATTCATAATCTAATAACTTTTATCTTTTATAAACGAGGTGATGTTAGAAACTGTACCAATTGCTCTACCCACTGTTCAATCATAGCAAATTAATTGAACAATTTTGTTTAATCGTATATTAAATTTTTCTTACTGAATTGTTACGCGAGCGGTGTTCATAGTTAACACTTTTTCCGAAATTTCAGACAAAAACATTGCGAGATGCGTTTAAAATAAACGCTTCACAGTAGTGTGTACTTAACAAATCGTGTCGCCGAGCATCGACAAATTACTCCCATTGCCGTTAAATTGCTTTAGTTAGTACGTACCCTCTTGCCGAGGAATGCTAATTATTCCCAAACAGTTCTCTTTATGTCGACAGGCTCGAAAAAAATATTCTGTTCAGAATTTAGACCGGTACATAAACATCACTGCAGACAGCAATGTTTTGAGCATCTCTTATGAATTTTATAATATTTAACATATTCATAACTTATTCATATGCATATCTAGACATCGAAGAACTACACCCAAAGCGAACAATTACACCCAGCACATCGCGAATGTCTAGCACTCATCTTAACAATGTACACTTATACTAATTTATATATTATTAGTTTTGTAACGTTGGAAAAACTGCAAAGTGCTTCTCTAGATTCGTTCCGACCGGAACGCCACGCCCTCTGGCAGAAATCGGGTTAACTTTGGAGGTTATATCGATTTTTGCCAGAGGGCGCTCGAAAATTACCGGTTTCTTATTTTTTTAACTATGTTCCCCCACTTTGAAAAATCTGACAAAATTATATGTTGACAACCATAACGAAATACTAAAACTGTAAAAATATAAACTTAGTATTTCATGACGTCTACAAGAAATCGTCATTTCAACATTTTTTTTCATTTTTTAAAATTCTGAAATGAGAAATGACGGAAAAACCTGATTTTTTTTGTCACCCCATTACTACCACCCATATCGACATATAGGGTTGGGAATTCTCACAAAGTATTTTTTTGAATAAGCTGGACGATTGGCCTATTGAAAATTCAATTTGGTTTAGGGGCACTTTCGACCTCCTTACTCAGCTATAACCTTTATGAAAGTAATTTCTCTCTCACCGCACTCTTCAATTAGTTCTCACGTTCCACGAAAGTCCGCTAATATTTTAGTTACGGGTCCATTTGACCGCTGCACCATCCAGAATATTTTTTTCTTTCAGAATGTATACTTAACAAGGGTCTTGCTTAACAAGCCACTTAAGGAAGCCCAAGAAGTGTTGAGAATAATTAATAATTTCGTACAACTCTCTAGTTATTATCTTCACCCAAGTGAGTTGGTCGTCCAACACCATCAACCCACGTATCCATGTAACTCCTGTGATCCACTTTACTGTAAGCCCCATATTCGCAGTGGTATTGGTGGAATAAGAATCCTAAAGATAAGTGGATCGAGCAAATGCTACAATAGTGCGCTTACAGGGTATGCATACAGTGACTCACATTAGGTTAGTATTGGAACATCTTTAAAACGCAGTGACATTTTAAAAATCGGTCTAAACGATTTAGATTTTTGTAGAAGTTAGAAGGATTAGTTTACCAAATGACTTAAAAAGAAATTTTCAGAAAATTTCAATTGACAGGGATGACGGAGACAATCCGACAGGTTGCTTTTTACAACGTTTTTTATCTGGACCTGGGTTGAAACTATAAAAATTATATAACTGATCAATCGATTAATTATTAGTTAGCTAAACAGTTAACTGAACAGTTAACTAGACAGTTAACAGTCTATGAACTGGATGGAATATGATAATTATTTATAGGACGCTACTAAAAAATATGAGTGGGGTATGAAAAAATGAAAAATAACGCTAATCTTTACTAACCGCATTGAAAATCAGTCTAGGAGCACCACATACCCCAATCCAGCCCTAACATTCTCTTCAACCATAAGACGATACGTACATAAATGTGGTAGCGTGAGGCGATTCTAATGGCTACTTATCGAGTGTATAATTTTCGGTATTTGAACTGATAAAGATACATAACTATCAATTTACATATGTACTGTCGTTTTTGTGTTGTATATTCCTTATGTAAAGATCCTGTAACTTCTTCCTATCATCTTTTGAGTTATATAGGGTGTCCCAAAAATTTTGTTCTTCCTTGAAAGGGGTGATTCCTAAGGTCATTCGAAGGAATTTTTTCCTTTCCAAAAATGTTCTCCGCGGCTTCGTTCCAGAGTTATTAACAGAAAACACGGACCAATCAGAGCGCGGTTATAGCGGGCGGATTGCGACTCGCCGAGAGGTCCCGCTGCGCGTGGCGTTGGGATTGGCCGAGCCAGAATCCGTCCGCTGTAGCTACGCTGTGATTGGTCCTTGCTTTTTGTTAATAACTCCTGAACAAAGATGCGGAGAGCATTTTTGCAAAGGAAAAAGTTACTTCAAATGTCCTCGGGAATCAGCCCTGTAAACATAATAATATCGTCTGCTGCCTTTCAATTATTTTAAAAATTAGTAGTTCATTTTAAAATATTGTATTACTTTTTTAGAAAAACAATGAATTTAAAACAATGAAATGAGAACAATCATATCGATTCAAACTACAATATCTTTTATTTCTTTTCTAAGAAGTTAACACTGCAAGTGATTAAACAGTTTTGAATCATGTTGTACAGGATTGTAACTTGTAAGATTAAAAGTTCATTAATGTCTTGTGAATAATTATGTAAAAAAAGAAAATGGAATCTACGTAAGGCAAAACAGATGAAAACTTTTCGACATGATTAAAAATTTTCTGTATTTGAAATTGGATTTACTCGTTCAAAGGTATTCCAAAGACATTCTCAGTTTTACAACATAACGTAAATTGGTTCTTTTAATAATTAACCTTCCTAGTCGGGGATCAAAGGAAAACAATATTGAAGCCGAGCCGTGTCCACTGCGTCATTGTGTCTGACGCCTTTTGCGTCGCGTATTCGTCGTTGATTGCGTTCACGTCCTGTTATTCTGCCGTTCAACCCTTTGAAGGGTCAGCTTTGAGACCGAGCTGGTCTGTCGGAGTGAATATTTTCCACGCTACAGAAAGTTCTACATTTATTGGCGAGAACAATCGGGAAGGATAACGATAAATAAAACTTGCTTTTCATTTCTCTCCTTTCGTGTACTTTATAGCATATGAAAGCATTCACGTAAATTATGGTATAAAGCAATTCCTCATTTGGTCTCGATCTATCCCTAACAAAGAGCAATCTGTTTCTTTTCTGCAACCTTTTAATATGCAAATTCAGATTTAAATTGAATTTCGAACACGAGAAGCTTCAGTTACTGAAATATTTAACCGAAGGATATTTAAGAGTAATGCAATGTTATTAAACCACGATAGAATTTGTGCAATTTATTAGAACAATCAAGTTTACGCAATCCAATTTAGTTATTTTTAGATCTTTTTGTGCTACATTCAAATGCTATGCAACTTTTAATTGTTATCGCTTAATCTGTATAACATTAACATTATAATGGAAAAGCTTTTTTGCAGGAACTGTAACTACAATTTTATAGTACAATTTCACAGTTAGAATTTTATTTATTATTGCATAGTATATTGTATAATCAAGATCTTTAAAACAAGAACCTTTAAAACTTTTACCCCAATTTTCATTAATTTCTAATAAATTATGTATATTTTTTCTTAATAGAACATAATTTCTTGACATCAAATTTCGAATTGTTCTGTTGTACTTAAATTCTTGTATAAGCATCAAATTGTCAAGTATTTGATACCTTATGATTTATTTATTTTATGTTCATTGTTGCGAGAATACTTTTGTTTTTATAGTTTCTATGCATACAGCGTGTCTCGTTCAATTCAGAACGCTGCGTGCTGAAAGATCACAGAAAATTGTTGGAGACATTCAATTCTATATTGTTGTATACTTATGTGAAAAAATCATTTATTTAAGAGATACGGGGGATTCAACGTGACGATCATTTGTCGATCATTTGTTCAACGTGTCGCATTGAAGCTCTCATATCTCTGAAACAAATGACTTTTGCACATAAGTAGGTTGATATTTTCTTGAAAAGAATATCAAGATGCATCAAGTGGTGCAATAAATAATATATGTTCCCATTGAAAAAAAAGTTAATGACCTTCACATGTCTCCTACCCGTCCACCTACGAAAAAACTATTAACGTCAAAATGTGCCCCTCTTGATACCGTTTAATTATACGTGAACCATTTTCCGCTATGAATTATAAGAGTCATGTAAATGGAAGTGGTAGTATGTGGTGACCCATCCTGTAGAAATCAACTAGGATAAGGGACCCACTTACTGTGTGGGTGTCAATTACTGTGCCTATATTATTATACTTATTTTTAAAGCATAAAGAATATTAAAAAAGAGATATCAAATTTTTTTCATTAAAATCAATTAACCCTCAGCACTCGAATGGCGACTGTAAGGCGCCACTAAAAATTGCTGTATCGTTATTCAAAATGTTTTTTACATTATTAAATTTGCTGTGTTTAATAAATTACTAAACATTTCAGTATTGTACGAGTAAATCGCACCATTTTCGTATGCATAACACGAAAAAAAAAATACATAGAGGAGAAATATTCTAAGTCGGAAGAAATGTTTCGTTTTGGAGTTAAAATAGCTTCGAGTGCAAAGGGTTAGTATAAAACATTTTTTCATTAAAATCAATTAATATAGGCGCAGTAATTGGCAACCCCGTGGTAATGGGTCCCCTTGTCCTACATCGATAGAATTTTTTGTCACTTGTAAGCTCAACAGGGTGAATAGCGCGCGAAGAAATATTCGAAAATCGCTGAAACGATGTTTTTTTTCCTCGTTGATGTGGCAAGAAGCGCGAAGGGGTCACGTAGTCGATATTTCCTGCAGTAGCCGGTCGTTTACCGTTCATTTACATGAACCCTTCGCCGGAGGGTTAGGGAAAAAAGCGTTAATTGCCCAGGGGAGCGAGGACGAGGTGAAGATCTTTCGACGCGTCGCGAGAGCACGTACGCGCAAAATGAGAGTGCGCGCGCGAAACACACCGGAGCGATGTGGCTGGAACAAAAGGGCGGGATCTCCTTGTAATGGCGACCTCTCTCTCTCTCTCTCTCTCTCGACAGAGAGAGAGAGAGAGAACCAAGGTGAAGGACTGGTAAGCGAACTGCTTTCAGGAGCTCGAGGACCGGCGACCCTCTACGCTCCATCGACGCCATATGGCGTGACCAATATTATAGTAGCCGTGACACGGGACATGCGTGATGCTTGCAGCTCGTGCTCCATGCTCCGTGCTTAGTGCACGCGAACGCGTGCTGCGATCCGAAATGCATATACATACTTAGTATACGATAGATTGCTGTACACCTTATACAAATGCGCAACGATATTTCAAAACAAATGAAATTCATTTCCTCTTAACAGTAAACCTACCACAGTCAAAGTGACCGGTTCTATATTTTACGATTACAGTCAAACCTGTTTTTGTACGGTCCTTATCTATGCAATTTTTTTGATGCGGTATATGAATGCCAACGGTGTTGGCATTATACACCGTTGTAATGTTCTCATCACAAGAAGATGTGCGTTTTGGACTACGACCAGTAGTATTGAATTATGTGCATTTTGAAAATTTCTCCATATTTAAAATGGGAAATTACATTTTTTTTTAAATGTTTCCATGTATAATTTAAGTATTTATTTTGTTCGGGAAACACTTTCTCGCTATTTCGTAAATCTTTGACATATTTTCTATGTGAGACTTTTTTTTAATATGTTTTAAAAAATTCTTTGTTATAGCTATTTATGAAGTTTCCGAATATTTTTTTTTGTGCAGTTTCTTTTATGCGGTCCCCTATCTACCGCACAAAAACAGGTTTGACTGTAAAAATTCATTTATGGAAAATAGTAGAGTAAATTTCCTTGTGCAAGCATTTATTATATTGAAAATTACGAACAATCTTAATAAATTTAGAGTTGCCATTTTTATAAGGCAATATTTACCAGATATTGTTAATGCTTGGTTTAGTGTTAATCATCCCGCAGCAATGCCTCCGTGCTGACAAGGGAACATCGGAGACCGATACACTCTGACTTTGATAAAACGTTGCATAAATATTTATTATACCTACCTAAGAATATAGCTGTAAATCGTTCGTGCTCGTTTTTCACTCTCAGAGAGATATCAACCCTTTTATCTGAACCGCCCTTTCTATATGCGTGCTTGTACATCGTAAACAACAAAAGATATCAAAAAATGGTTGAAATCAAAGTTACACCGTTTCTCAAGATCCATAAAGCTTCGTGTAAATGTTTTTGAAAAAATCATTCTTTTTGGAAAATTGAATTCACAAATTTTTTTTAATTTACACGTAGCTTTGTAGATCCCACGTGACGGTGTAACTTTTATTTCAACTATTTCTTGATATCTTTTGTTGTTTCGCTTTATTATTTTATTATTTACGCACGTATGTAGAAAGGGCGGTTCGGGTAAAATGGTTGATATCTCTTTCAAAGTGAAAAATGAGCACGAACTATCTTCTTAGATAATTCTAATAAATGTTTATGCAAAGTTTCATAAAAATCGGAGTGTATCGGTCCCCGATGTTCCCTTGTGAATCTACTTCGACAGAATATTTTAAAATGGCTTCATAGTGCCTCGTACCTTCTGGCACCTATCTGAAAACTAATTTATTTCCGACATTTACGTCTAAACATTATGCAGAGAAAAAGTTACAAAAAATGATGGAACGTTAATAATAAAGTAGAGTGGTTTATTTTATAAAGTTTAAAAACGCTTTGGAATTGTTTTATACAATTATTGTTATTCCTTTTTGTGTTAGTAGGAACCAGCTTTTTTTTTAGTAACACTATTTTTTCATACTTTTACATCATTAACATGTTAACTGTTTTGCTTCATTTTCAGGGAGTACACTTGTGGGATTCATTATTTTTAAACCGGCATTACTTTTGTGCTTTTTTTCGTACTATACCACGCAGTCTTTTAAATTTTATTTAATAGCAAAGGATTAGTATACTCGACATTATACAAAAACAAGCTATCTTTTCATGGCGACTTCATTTTACCCACAGTATGCATATCATGCAAAGAATGTGATACATTCTATAAATAAAGTTTACATTATTGTTAACTGAATTTCATGACGCAATGTTCTATGCAATTAAATAATTTTTTCTTTTTTAGGAGCAGAAATACAAAAAGAAAGGCAACAACATTGTATAGTGTTCGAATATTAAGATACTGCCTATGTAATTATTAGACAGTGGGTGTTTATGCAAAATTAAAATATTCTGCATCGATTGTAAGAGGCAGTAGTTAAATAAAAATTAATTTCATCCCTTAATAGACTTTTTACGATGGAAACAAATGAACAGTATTCTTAGATTTTTTATATTTTTCATTGTTTTATATTTCACCCAGCTAATTTCTTCATAAATGCATAAAAATCCGCAGTCTAGTAATTATGTAACCTTATGAAGAAAACTTCTTGTTTACTAACTACATGTACTTACCAATAAGTACCTAAGTACTTATTTGATATGAACACATGTATTTGAAGTATTCTTGTTATCAGTACAATACTGGATATGTACAGAGTGTAAAGAAATGTTTGGTCTTGCCAATTACAAGGGTATTTTACATCATTAGAAAAAAATGCCGCAAAATTGTCCTTGACTTTGAAATTCAAGGTAAAATTTTCTCTGATTGCGTCGTATAGTAGGCGCGTAACGAACAATAAAATTCTCAAAGGAATCATCCCAGGTCGCAAATGAACCGTTCTCTTGAAAACCACTTTAAAATTTCGTGATAATTTACGAAAAATAATTTAAAAAATTTTTAACAAATTTACACAATATTTTCCTTGTATTGTTATAAAATACTTTTTCTTTAAATTTTATTCCGAATACGTCTATCATATCCACGACCAAATATTTCTTTACACCCAGTGAGTATATTAATATTGGTTCATTTCGAAAAATTCAAATTGCAAAAATAGTTGTTTGTAAAATGACGTGAAATATATGGTCACGTACTTGTTAGGTAAGAACATTTATTTTCGACCGGTATTTGTTCTTAAATCACGAAAACTTTCCAGCGTTATCTTTATTCACGACGCGGCGCGGCGCTGCGCTGCTCTGAGGAGAGCTCCCGCATCTCTGAAAACGACTCGAAGGTCTGCGAACATTATTTCCCATGAATGCTGGCGTCGTTCCGGCGACATTTCCCGTTTGAAAATTCGCAAAGAAGTATGAAGCGCGAAATCGACTTCGCATATTCGCGTCTCGTCGCGACATAAGTTAACCCTTTCTTTCGTTGCGACGTGAATACACAGAAAGAGTCGCCTCTCAATGAGACGTTTTAGAGTTATTCAGACTATTCAGCGTATTTCAGGCGGGAAATATATGTATTTATATCTCGAGGTCGTCGCACCGCAATCACTGTAAATAGATATGGCCTGTTTGTAACCGTGGTCCGGGTTTTTTTATAGCAAACGATGATAATGGGGTCTTATGATTAAAATATGAATAATATCAGACAATGCATCTTAACGTGACACCGATGCAATCACAGGGTTTCGTGTAGCGTTGATTTGTTGTCCGTTCGACTATTGCAATGTTTTAAAGAGTTAATTCTAATATTGTTATCGGTTTCATATAGAGTTTGGGAAAGTGGAAATGAATAATTTGAATAGTTGACCTAAATTAACACATTTTTTCCATTTATTCTGGTAGCCAGTGCAGTGGAGCGAATTTTTGAAAAACTGCAAGTTATTCCTTTGGTTCGAGTAAATTAAATGTGATTGTCGCTTTGAATGAATTAATGTGTCTTAGAAAATTTCGTATTACAAGTGTAATGCAGTAAAATGGTCAAAATGGTCAAGTTCATCAGAACATTTTCGTCACACAGTCATTTTTAAGTTGACTTAAATTATGGAATGATCGCTATTTATCAAAGATAATTGCAAAAATTTCGAAAATAAAATCTCATTCTTAGAGATAGTCCCTGTGATTAAAAGTTCAGAGAGCTTGCATGGAAACATGTTATTGTCCCCCCAAAAAAATCTTACAATAACAATGCAATAATTTTCGATTTTGATCTACACTTCGGGACAAAAAGATAGCACATCACATATTTTTTCTCGTTTGATACCATAAACTGAAGAAAATGTCCATATTTACAATGTACTGAGTATCATCCACAACATTTACGTCATCAGAATTCTAGTAACGAAAACGTAAATATTGTGGTCCGCAAATGGGACAAAATGATAGCACACTTAATGAAAAACTTGAAATATAAAACGATTAATTAATAAAAATCAAACCTCAATATTTTGTACAACCTCCTTTACATCTAATTACTTCAATCATTCTGTTTGGTAAAGATTTATACATTTTTTAAAACACTTTTTTGGCTAATATTTTCCCACTCGTCCAGAATATATTGTTTTAAATCGTTAATGTTTTGAAATTGTCTGCCATTTTGGTATACGGATCTGGCAAGATGTCCCCAACAATTTTCGATAGTGTTGAGGTTGGAGGATTTTGCCGTGTGGACTGCGGCATTATCTTGTTGTAATATGTATTTATTTCCAGCACAATTCTTACAGCATATGTGTTTAATTGTTTATTTATCATTTCAATATACAGTTCGCTATTCATTCGTTCTTTTATAAATTTGATTTCTGTTTTACCCCGGTGTCCAATACCGGCCCGAATCATTATGCTACATAAATCGTGATAGTAATAACCTAGGCCGTCTAGACCTAGGTCCATCCAAATTAAATCTTTTTTCGTCAGTAAATATGATTCTTCGGCACTTTGTTCCCACATTTATAAGCTTTTCGGCAAATTGTAAGCGGAGCGCTTACGCTCCTTCTTTAGCCAAGGTTTCTTCTGCAATTCCCTTCGCATTAAATACTGGCATTTTTGTAAAACCCTATTTTTTACGTTAGTGTTTACATCACCACTTTCTGCGATTTGCTGTTCTTAATATTGCACGTTTCTCACGAGCAGTTAAACTTTGTGGACGCCCAGAAAACTCTTCTTTCTTCCCTGATTTTCAAGATTTTTTAATAAGTTTATAATTACTTTTCGGCTTCCATTTACAACATTTGATATTTTTGTAACTGAATACTGTTCTTCCTTTAACTTAAAAAGTATGTATTTCACATTCATTTAATCTTTTTCCACGACCGATTTCTAACACTGTACTATGTTCTTTTTATCAAATAAGCACAAATAAACGACGTACACACTATATCAATTAGATTGTGCAATGCATGTATCCACTTCAGGATCTTATACACAACTGAGAATAGAAAATCTGCAGCTTGTGCTATCATTGTGTCCCGTTTTCGTTCCTACAATTCTGTTGACGTAAATATTGTGGATAATACTCAGTGCAATAATACATATGGACATGTCCAAAAAATATTGACATATTAAAGTATTAATTTTCTTCAGTTTATGGTATCAAACGAGAAAAATATGTGCTGTCTTTTTGCCCCAGAGTGTAATAACAATACCCTCGTCGGATCTCCATATTCATCGACACAGAAGATGCTCACCTACTGTGACCAATTTATCGGCCCTGTCCAATCGACCTTTACGTCCAGAAGCAACATTCGAAACTGCGGTCCACACATGAAAACCATATAAAACGGTATAAAACAGGATATACGTTCGAAAAGAGGGATTGTTCTCTCACGATCATTCATCCTACGGGCCCGCATGATCTCATGATAAACGATCGGTTTATGGAAGGTAGACGAGGTTACGTCCATGTCGAAATACTAACAACGGTCCGGATGATGTGTAACTTTAACCCCAACAGAATGCGCAGCTGCCAGGGTGCCCGGGATTGAATCATCGTTGCTTAGAATAATCCGACTATTCCCTATTTACAAAATTGCAGCGGCACCCTCACCAGTAACAATTCCCGGTTCGACTCTTCGACTCATTGTCCGCCACCCTTCGCCATTGTTGTCAATCGCACGTACCGCAGATCGGTGTAGGAAACGTCCCCCCTTCCCATAACTCTCTGCGCACCCTTCGACGCGTTATGGGCTCGCGTGTGGACACGTATCGTAATTAGTTTCAATATATAACCATTCTAGTTTCTCGGTGATTGCATATACAATGGGGGCCGTATGCGCTCTGTTCAAGGTCGCCAAACGCTAAGGGAGATCAAATGGAGATGGGAAAAGAATGTAAGATGAAGAGTTTGATTACGGAAATAGCAACAGTACCAGAAAATGCCATTTTACCACGTTTTTATTAACTCGCTTTCGTTTATCTGTTCGGTACAAATTTTGCAATTGATTTTAAATTAACTTCCCGATGAGCCAGAGACTTGAAACTTTAAACATAGCTCAGAACTGGGTAACAACACACACAAGACTAGAAAGCAGAAAATAATTGTTTAAATACAAAAAAATGTTTAACACTAAACCTACCAACAGTATCTGGTAAACATTGCCTGGTAAAAATGGCAACCATAAATTTATTGAGATTGTCCGTAATTTTCAATATAACAAATTCCTGGACAAGGAAATTTATTCTACTACTTTCATTAAATGAATTTTTATAGTTTCAATAATTGTAAAATATAAAACTGGTCATTTTGACCGTGGTAGGTTTAGTATTAATATACCACGTTTTTAAGGTGGACTAAAAAATATAAAATAATTTTTCCTAACCCCATACAGATAGTCCTGAGTGATTGTAAATTTTTAGTAGCTATGAAAATACTTGTAACATTTAAAACGAAACACGTGGGGCACAAGATAATAGTAAGGAGTGTAGAGGGTAGCTGCCGTTGAGAAAACTCACACAACAGTTCATATCATTTGAAGTGCAATAAAATTGTTAGTGACATAGGTGAGCTATTCACGCATCAATTATCTATTGCATGCGCCCCACGTTTTTCGTTTTAAACCTTACAGGTATTTTCATAACTATTAAAAATTCATAATCACAAATTTTCAGGACTATCTGTATGGGGTTAGGAAAAATTATTATATACTTTTTAGTCCGTCTTAAAAACGTGGTATATTAAAAAGATTTTTTTATTTAAATTTTTAGATTTGTCTGCTTAACTTTTCAACGCACCTAATCAAGGAAATGGGGATCCAAAAATTCCCTTATCACTGCACTTCAGGCAAGTATATACGTTGTCATATAGATGACTTAGAATATAAACATTATCAATGTTTAATTATTAGTAAGGCTTAACTTCACCTCCGAGACCCAGAAATGTTTAACTTTTTTTATATAATCCTGTAGATTTTGACGAGAAGATGCCAAAAATCCAAGTATTAATGTTAAGAATTCACTGGTTCAAAAGTTATATGTGTTTAAAGTTGCTAATGAACGAACATAATACCAACATGGCGAAAACGCTTAAAATCGCTCAACTTTAAACACGCATAACTTTTGAACCAGTGAATTCCTAACAGTGAAACTTGGATTTTGGACATTTTCTCGTCAAAATCTACAGGATTATACAAAAAAAAAGTTAAAAACTTCTGGGCACAGAATCGGGATTTCCAAAAATCTCGGATTGTCCGAGCATTCATATGATACGTGTACTCGGCACACCCATAGTTATCTGCCAATGCACGTACTTATACGCGGCATAGTGTGACGGCTGTAATTAAGCACTGAGCGAAAACTACCTCACCTACTGAACACAGTAAATGACGCCACTTCCAAATACGTTCCAGTTACTGAATTTATTGAAAATAAAAGCATAAAATTTCAAAGATTGCTCTTATTAGTGTCTTTTTCGTAATTTAATTGTGTTTTACTAATATAATACTGACTTGGAACGGAATATTGACTTTCATTTGTTCAGTGTTCTCTTAACGTTTCTCATAAGCTTTACACGAAATTAATCTAGGTTTTATAACAAAAATTCGAAATGATTTCTTTCATACTTTAAGAGCTTTTGTATTTTATGAACTTAATTTTAATAAATACACAATTAACCGATTTTAATATTCAATAATATTCATTATGCTTAAAAAATAATTATAATTAATGTAAGCACAATAATTGGTACAGTCCACACATATGAATGTGTGAATATTAATGCGAAAACATATTAATTACAATGATAAGACGTTACGTGTCTGACCAAGAAACAAAAAATAACGAAACAACTTTACTTTTCCCAGTACAAGCGAAAATCTACAATTGTTAATTACAAATTTTTACAACGGATATTACTACAGAAATCCAATCGTGTGTATTATTGTTTCATATTCCATTTGAACTCTATAGGGTAAGGAACCCAATTACTATGGAGGTACTAATTACTGTGCCTATATTAATTATACTTGTTTTTAAAGCATAATAAATATTGAAAAAGAGATACAACTCATTTCAATGAAAAAAAATTTAATATCTCTTATTTAATATTCATTGTGCTTTTAAAAATAAGTATAATTAATATAGGCATAGTAATTTGTACCCCCACAGTAATTGGGTCCCTTATCCTAGTAATGTATTGTGTTTTCTGGGCAACGAATTCTGCTATCATTGCAGCGGCGACCGTTTAAAGCAAGTAAATGCTATTGCAAGAATGGTCCTGCTACTCTCAACCACGTAAAAACCTAACGATCCGAAAGTTGCGGCTTCTTTATACGCCACAAGATTTTATTCCGCCCCTTCACGATCGTAGGAGGCACTGAAGAAGCTATCAGATCATTGTATAAAAAGAAATTGGCTCTTGGGTGAACGGTAATGAGAGTTCTTCCCGTGGTAATCGTTTAGATGATTGTTATCACGATAAGTATCGTAATTTCCTTTCTCCGTGACGAAAATAAGGAAAGATAACACCGCTGTTCCCTAACTATTTAAAAAAACCTTTTTCTTCATCGAAAAATAGTTATACTCCTTGCTGGGTTTTATAATACGTGAATTTGATGCGGTCCGATAATACTTAATTGTGTAAAACCGAATTAGACCAGTTTAAGTTAATTTTTAACGAAACCCATTCAGTAGAAAATAACAAGAAAATCGTGTATAAATTCATTCGGATAAAAAGATATTTGAAAAATATTCTGTTTTATTCGTGAGATGTGTAAATAACCGAAAGTTTATTAAAATACTTAGTAATCTTTCTGTTGCTACTAATGTGTTTTTTTTTCTTGTAAAATTTCATCATAAAGAACTCATTAAACAGTAAAAGAGTTCAATTCAATTGATTCAACTGAGCGTTTCGAAACTTGGTTTTACACTGTCGGATTAAATTTCTCTGCAACAAGAACGTCGCTCCGAGCACATTAAACTTTATAATTAGTACCCCAAGTCGATAGTACTCACAGTAAATTGCATTCACTTACACTGCTTGAATTAATCGTTACATGGAAAACCTATAGCATCGCTAAATAGCTCTTAGTAGAGCATTCCGTTTACTCATCTTCGTATGTATTACATTTCTAAGGAACATCCAACTCAACAAATTCTATCGGATGCACTTAGAATCGTTTACCTTCTCTAAATTTAAATTTCACGATGGTAATACCAATCAACATTATTAATGCTAGTGTTAATATTACAATCAAGGGAAAAATAAGTAACCTACATCCAAACTTGTTAACGAAAATAAAAATTAATTTGTCAATACTGCTTCCTACAAAATTTGCAAAATGGCAAATTATAAACAAACCATAAACAAATTACATGGTGAATCCATTTGCTTCAATGTTACACAAACATAATAATATTTTAATTGTATTAAAATCCTTGTCATTGGATCAAAATAATAATTCATTTCTCCTGAAGTGACAAATTATGTACTCTTCATATTACCTTATTTCTTACGAGAAATGACCCCACTTATAAAAACACATTTGTTTAAAAACTGAAAGTAATAATACCGTGCTGCTTCCAGATTTTAAATTGGAGAGAATACAATCTACATACGAGACGCTTCTTGTAAATATTACAAATTAGAATTTTTGTAATTTTTATATCATTATTACGTTTGCAACAGTGTTAACGATCAAAAATCGGAATTGACGCTTCTTGACTTCCTTCTTTGATTGTACATACATATTATAGGTATTCTGCAGTATATTGAGTAGCTTGTGTTCTTAACTTTAAGAAATAAATACACGTGGTAGTTGTCGCAGACAAAATGGCCGTGAAATACAGGGTGGTCCACGCAACTCGTGCACCTCTATAACTTCTAAAGTATACGTTGTACGAAAAAGTTTCATATACAAAATGCAACTGCATGGTTTAAGGGGGTACATTATGTAGTAGATTTTGTTTTTTTTTTTGTTATAAGTGAAAGCGTTTCGGAGATTTGAAGGTCAACTTTGTTTTTGTTTTTAAATAGGATACTATATTTTCATACCAAAGTATGGAAGAATGTCGAATTCTGAGTAAAAAAGTATTGAATTTCGTTAACACTAAACCTAATAATTAACTAGTAATTTCATTTTATTTCTTGAAAATTTTTTTATCAATATAAAATAAAATGTCAAGTTAGACATTCAACCTTATCATAGATTTCCCCAACTTGATATTCCGCGAGGAAGATTTTCAAGAAATAAAGTGAAATTATTCGCTAATTATTCCTGTTAACTATACTCGTTAATTAGTTATAGCGAAAATCGTACACTGCGTATAAAAATATAGCAATTATTTACTTTAGCGATGCTTCAACGATTTCAATGACCTGGAAATACGTTGTCAAGGTCATAAGTCTGAACCACTTTTTCTTGTATACGTGTTACCGCCGTTCGGCCTTAGTTTTTAGATATTCGTAAATACCACAAAAAAGATTAGACCAAATTCGTTCTATAACCTTCGCCCCTCCGCGGCACCCCCTCTCAAAAACCTAATCCAAAACTACCCAAATTTGTTTAAGGTGGTGGAGATCGCTGTAGTTCTTTTACAAATTTCTCGGAGAATGAGGTCGAGCAGCGGTACCATGTACAGGGAAAAGTTGTTCTCAATCACACCTTACATAACATATTTGAAGGTTATCAAAATCGGTAAGGAATCCCGTTTCTAGATTGTTACCCCACGGAAGGATGGGTTTATACAGCTTTTCAACGAATCTTGGTTAGGTCTGGGTTAAATTTTTTGTAGAGGAATTTCTAAAGGACGAATTCGGTTATTGGGAAAGTGCAGAATTTCCTATAGTCATCCTAACAGTTTTTTTGCAAAAGCTAGCAGATTTTTGTAATCTTTAACTGGATGTGGGAGTTAGACAAAACCTTGCAGAATTTCCTGTAAACCGAAACTGAACATTAATTTATTTTCCCTCATTGATTGGCTAATCAGGCTTAACGCTAGGCTTAACGGCCTCAAGTTTATTTAAAGTTACAGAAAATACGACACACTTGCATATGAGACAGTTTTACACGGATTGAATCACATTTTGTGAATGCGTAACACATCTGGTTATTGGCAGGACAGATAATAATTCGCGAGAAATTGCGAGCTAAATCCATGAGGTTTAAACGACTATTACATACACAGGGTGTACTCATTAGAACTAACTTTTTCCTTTGCAAAAATATTCTCCACAGCCTTGTTGAGGAGTTGTTGGCGAAAAACAAGGACCAATCAGAGCGCTGCTACAGCGGACCGTCCCGCTGAGTGTAGTGGTCGCACTGGCCGAGTCGAAATGCGTCCGCTGTAGCCGCGTTCTGATTGGTCCGCGTTTTTCACTAATAATTCCTAAACAGAGCCGCGGAGAACATTTTCGAAAAGGAAAAAGTTGCTTCGAATGACCCGAGGAATCAACCCTTTCAAGAAAGTACAACATTTTTGGAACACCCTGCCGACTCGTTTTGCTCAACTCAGTTGACACTAACTGTAATGTATTCACAGAAAAAATTCATGCATGACAAACGGCGTCGTGATTGTTAAGCAACTCGAAGTAATATTCCTTTGACGAACAACCGCGGCGCAGCGTGGAACGAAGTTCGGCAGGCTGAAGCTGTTCCGTTCACTGATCTTAAGACGAGCTTACCCTTGCAAATTGAAGCTTGCTCTGGCTGAGAGGAGCTCGACAGTGGAACCGGAGAAGAGGCCATTATGCCGGGTCCACACTGTTGTTCGCCAACAGATCGCGAGCTGTTCGCCGACTGCTGTGTGGACACTTCAGCGAACAGCGAACAGCTCGCGAGCTGAGCGGTACATCAAAGTATCTGGTCGCGAGCAGAAGCTCTATGTGGACCCACAGTGTTCGATTCTATAGGTCATTTCGGAACAAATTTAACCCTTTGCGGTCGTATTAAGTTTATGCATAGGTGTTGTGCTGGTCGGAATTAATTTTTGTTGAACGAACAGTGATACAAAAGAAAAACAAAATTTATTAATTCTTTTTTAAACGTTAGATATATGTAACACAATAATATATTTTAATTTTATGTAAAAATTATATTTTATAGTTCTCCATCATTTAATCTTCTTTGTATGGATTCTTTATATATGTTTATAGGGGTAATGTAAGATCAGCATTATTCTTTACTGTGGTGGCTGAGAGCAGACAGACGACCGCAAAGGGTTAATAACTCCTAAACTAATACATTTCCGATCTAAGACCCTTCGTACTTTTTTAAAGAGCATATCAAGATCTATGAGTTGATGGAAAAAATACAATTTTATCAAAAAAGTTCAAATAAAAGTTTAAAAGTTTAAAATTTCAGTTTTTTATTAAATAAAAGAAATTCTTGTTTCAATATGTTAAACAAATGTATTAAACGTGAGCAGGAATCACCCGTTGCTAAAAATCGTAAAGTTAATAATAATCTCTGTTTGACAGAGATTATTATTAACGAAAATTCGTATCCTTCTTTGATATTTTCAGTCTAATTATACTGAGTAATTTTTCACAGTTCTCATACGACACTCTCGAAAAACTTCTAAATCCTGTTTCATTTTTTAATAAATCATTTGTTAATACTAAACCTACCACGGCCGGAAAAATTGACCTTTTCAAACTTCTGCGTGCAATTTCATACATACAACATGATCATATCGTTATTTATCTTTACAACTTTTCTTAATGTATGTACAATATCTGTTTTTCAGTATTTATTAGACGTTTTTTTTTTCCAAGAATTAGAAAGAAAGAAAGGTTATTCTCAATCTGGCATGGCCAACTCAAAATAAATGAGCCGCCTTCTTGAATGAGACGCTATCGAGTTACGTACGTTTCATGGAAAATACATCCAAACCGCAATGGTGGACAATACAGTACATTTTTGTAACTCGAGGAGCGAGCATAGCATTGTTTTTTATATAACTGAAATCGTATAAAAATAAATTTATAAGCACCTGTTTATAAGGACCGGTCATTTTGACCGCGCATGGTAAGAATAGGTATACAAGAAGTGTGGGTAGGTTTAGTGTTAAACATATTCCACCAGAAACTGGTGTTTTTGGAAATTTCTCATTGCCAGCATCGTCGCTTTCTTTTTTCTTAACACTATCTTCTCGTATTACTAAACATGCAGCTGACACAAGCAAAAGATCTTTTTCAGATATATTTTATAATTTTGAACAAACCTGGAACTGCTCGTCAATAACAATCTGGATGCGATGCAGTTTTTGTTGGCGAGCAGCTGACGAGCTTCCAGCAAGCAGCGCCAACGAACAGCTCTCGCGAACAGTTCCACTCAGTGTGGACCCGGCATTAGGCATCGACCGAACATAAAGGTGGAGCGCATTAGGAAATTGCTTCCGAAAAACTGTACAGGGAAACAGCTCGACGTAATCGAAGCAGCAACTATTTGCCAGTTAAGTCCACCAGCTTCTCATTTTCGTTCTTTCGACGAACTACCTACATATACCAAAGGGGTTAACAATCGTGAGTTGTAACCCCAGCGACTCAGCTAGTTACAATTTGGAACGACAATGTTCATTGCAGCAAGGTTTGGTCCGCTCTTAATGCGACCGACATGCCCTCTACACGAGGGCAGAGCCTGCCCACGTTTTGACTTCGATTTGTCCTCGAATTCCGCCTGCAACCTTTGCGCTTAAATCCGAGTCACATACCGAGCCAAATGGTTCGCAATTTGTAGACAAGTTTTGGTAGCTAATTCCTAGCAAATTAAGAGCAAATTGTCTACTGAGAATACACGCTGAGATAAATTGATCCCTGCGTTATTATTGTATCTATGGGCGTACTTTCTTGCAGCATTAAGAAAATTTTAAGAAAATTTCTTTAACACTGTGCAACAAATTTGGAAGTATTCCACAGAGATAATGCAGTACATAGACGTCGTTCGCGAATTAAATATTTTTATTTCGTATCTTGCACAGAAATAAACATTGTTCGGCGTACACGTTACTCTATAAATGAAGATTTATTGCCAGGACATTGGAGAGTTTCTGTGCCTTAATAGAAAATGACGTATTATATTCCTGCGCGAACTCGTGGCGATGGACGCGATCGATCAGGTGCCGCCCCTTGGTTTTTCTCTTTCCCAGACGGCCGTACCAGATCTACTGGGTTCTTGCAAAATTTTCGACTAACAGTTGTCGGTTGTCTATAGTTAAATGGCGTATATCATTTGCAAAAGCCTATAGCTGAATACCGTAATTATCCGCTATTCCAATGTGAACGAATATAAAAAGTCACGAAAAATACTGGTTTTTTTCACTTAAAGCATGCGAAACAACGTATGATTACGTTACCGGTAAAACCGGGTCCATCCGAAACGTGTTAAGCCTTAAAATACAGGGTGTCCCAGGTTTTAATGTTCAAACTTTGTCAGTATAAGTATTCTATGGCACTAAATAAGAAAAAAATGTTATGGAAACATAGGTCACATAGAGCTTTATTAAAAAGTTATAACAAAAATACAGAATAGAAGTAATATAGGAATAGTAACCGACTTGCTGTTACTGCAAGCTATTACTGGCGAAAATTACTTTCAATGTTAAGTGACCTCAGATAGTAAGCACAAACACAGTTTACATAAACACACTGAATGTAAATATTGCTGATCTATTTGAGCCAATGCTTGTAGTAACAGCAAGTCGGTTACTATTCCTATATTACTTCTATTCTGTATTTTTGTTATAACTTTTTAATAAAGCTCTATGTGACCTATGTTTACATAACATTTTTTTCTTATTTAGTGTCATAGAATACACTGACAAAGTTTGAACATTAAAACCTGGGATACCTTGTATATGCATCGCTACAGCAATTTATACCTCCACCCTGAAGATGGTGCATATTCTGGTGGGCAGTACCCATGTATTTGCGAAGTAACTACTCAAAATTCATAACTCAATTCTTTATTCGGATACGTCGATGAATCTTGTATTTAATTTTAGTGTAGTATAGGCAAGTTCCACATACGTAATTTTTAATTTAAAACGTTAGATATTTCATAAGAAACTAATAAAAATTCATTTTAGTCACTATTTTAGGCACTGAAATAACTTTTACGCAATGCTAATACATATTTCGCAAGTGTCCGGATACTTTTGAGCGGTAGTATACATAGTCGCCAGATCAAGACTTGTGAAACGCGAATCTAAAAATAAATAAATAAAAACGTAATAATAACATGGTTCCATATTTAACAATGGTATAAATATTGATAACATTTTTATACTATGTGTTCAAATGTAAAATTCTATCAATTTTATATACATTCATTAATGCAACCAATTGTATCATAACAGTTATTATTATTGTTTCAGTCGATTAAGGAGGGGGGGGGGGGGTGAAGTAGAGGACTCAAAAAATCCAATTTTTTCTGCTTCAATCAACAATAGTAAATCTATAGAATATATTCCCAAAGTTACAATTCAAAATTTGAAGTGTTAACAGAAATAGCTGTGAGTACCACAAAATTACATTCTCCCCGCTTTTCCGAGTAATAGAGAATTTCTCTAGACTGAATCTAAGAAATTTGATCTTCAATTGAAATTTACATAGCACTTATACTTCAAAAAATGTTGTTTTCTAAATCTGTAGTAATCATATGTTGTCTTTGAACAGGACAAAGGATAGATGCATGTGGCTCATAAGCACTTTGCACGAAGTTATTATTTATGATATTCTCTAAATGACGACCATTGAAGACACAGGGTGACTCATTCATTCACTCAATCGATTCGCGTGCCGTCCTAGTTAAGAGATGAATAAGCAATTAAACACACGACGGCGACAATTAATTTATCGTCACTCGGTGCAATATTCCTTTAATGTTTGTAGTTTTCACGAGATAATGAGATGCATTCCGAATATACACGTAAACTTTCACTGATATAACCTTGCTTTTTAAAATGAGTAAATATAAAAATTTTCTCTGTTAGTGCTATAAGAAATCTGTTTTACACTTCCTTTACCGTTTAACATATTAAATATATATCCCTAAGTGGTACTCCGTGTAGGTACCATGCTCACAAATAGAGAAGAATTCATTTTTCGTAGTGTCTTGTACCCGTTACATGCTCGTACGAAAACTACGAGAATGAAGACTGTTTTTGATGAAGTTTATGCGAGAAATAGTTTTTCAAATAATATTTGACGTGTATTTGTTTGTATCGGTAGTCGTGTATATTAGGGTGGTAAAAGCAGCCCTCAAAGTTCGAGATGTAAAATATATTTTATTGTATATCTTGAGAACTAAGGACCGTAGAAAGAAACACTTCTTAATACCAGGTTTTTGAAAAAAATAATTTATATAAAAATGTATCCAAAATATACAGGGAGGGGCAATAACTTGGTTCACCTTGATTGTCTCCGTTACTTGTAATAATATGAAAGAATTATGCAAAAATGCATGGTACAGAGGGGGAAATATTCTGATGTAAACACTTTTTATGTGCGTCAGGGCGTTTCGGAGATTTCAAGGTCACCTTGATTTCTTTAAATGAAAAGACCCAGCTTTTGCATCATGAATCGATAGAGAGTATCAAATCCAGCGTAAAAATCTATTAACCTCCATACATGTTTGCTCGAGTTGTTTAGAATTATATAATTATGTAATTATACCTTTCTTATTGACAGATATTCATGTTTGGGGGAGGGGGTGCAAAATTTGCACGTACAATAATATCTTATAAATCCCGTTTTCTTTCGACACAAGGCAACGATGTTTTCTCTGCCACAAGAAAATCTCTATCCCCTCTTCTTCTTTTGAAGTTGTCCTCTCGACACCGCTTAGTGCCATAACGATAGGGTATGCGATATTTTATCCCTTTTCAACGAAGGAAGATATCGCTGAACGACTCACCACTTTATGGTCCAGCGGACAACATGGGTCCCATAAACTCTTAACCCACTCAAGAACAATGTTGAGCCAAATAGGTACCCTGATCGGCAATACGTCGAAGCCGTCCCGAGCCATCGTCTTGTATCGAAAGAAAACAGTATACATATTTACTTGTATGATTTCTTACGTATAATAGGATGGCAAAAAAATGTTGTATTATATAGGGAAAATTGAATTCTAATTTAATTGTAATTTAATTTAAATCTTATGTCCATGGATACCAATTTTCAGAGAATCGTGTTTCACCTCAAAATTTTGAATCGAAAGAATGCTCCTTATATTTGCCCCTTCTGTGAGCCCATAAAATTTCATCAAAATCAAAATGGGACGACTCGGTAACGTTTCTTGTAAGAATAAAGGAACTAGGGTAAGGTATCCAATTACCGTGGGGGTACCAATTACTGTGCCCTTATTAATTATACTTACTTTTAAAGCATAATGAATATTAAAAAAGAGTTATTGATACAGAGTATTGAAGTAAAGAGCACAGTAATTGCAGCACAGTATTCGGGGAGGAACCACAGTAATGGCAGCACAGTATTCGAGGAGGGAGCACAGTAATTAAAGCACAGTAACTAATATTTGAAGATCATAAGCACACAGTAACTGACTCGAGAACTTCTTATTTTATATTTCATAATATTCAAAGAAGGTTTAACGTTTGTTTTATAAGAAAATCTATATCGATAAAGAAAGTTTTCAAATTAACATAAAACGAAAACGACAACAAATTTGGATATACTATTTGTTATAGAATAAAAATTTTATAGATTTGTTTGCGACTAACTGCCGAACTTATTTTTATATAGTTTTTCATAAGTGCACGTACCTTTCTTTTAGGATCTATTGTGGAAAATTTTTTAATTTCTTTTTAAATTTATTAGTCATATTTTTAAATATCATTTTCTGTGAATAATTACCAATACATACACATTAATAACCAAATTTGAATTCTTGTCCAAAATTTTGCCACTTGACTGCCACAGTCACAGTACGGTATATACTGGAAATATTATATGTTCGTGTGTATCACGATTTGAAATACGTTTCTTTTCCAGAAAATGCGTAGTAGGATGAAAATTATTATTAATAATCATTTTTATGCATAATACAATTTTACAATAATTATATAATATATCAATCGATTTTATGTATTCTTAATTTGTTTTTAATATTTGTTTTATACCCATTGGAAAAGTAATAAGAATAGATCGAGATTGTTTGGAAGAACGTGAATGGGGACCATTCAGGACTGGCAATAGAAGTGTGGAAGACAAGTGGTTAAGCTTATGTCTGAGCGATTTATAGCGCTGCAAAAGATACAGGATCTCGTTTGTAATTATAAGATTTGGTAGTCATAGCTTTAGAAGCCAGACATAAAGAAATTAGGAAATATCGTCTGAACCACACACGCAAAACAAGTAGACAGGAAACAAACACCGATTTATTTAATAAAGTTTTTTCTCGATATGTGTCCCAAATATCTAGCCGATAAAAGTCCCAGAACTATCCTCACTGCCGCGGGGCATACATCAACCGAAGCCTATAAAGTTTCGCTGTCCTTTTCTACGTTCGGCGTGGATCAAAGAATAGTATCGTCTAGCTGATATATGTCCCTGGGTAGACCCGTGTTGTGGACATATATCGAGAAAACATTAGTCTTTTACTCACATCCAATCCGCTTATTTCATCACATCGAAAAACTATTATTAAAAATTGATGTTTATTTAATAAGAAATGTGCAAAGTAGTGAGAATGAGTCGGATAGTGAATAGCGCTTTGTTAAGTTTGTTAATTTAGTTTACTACTATTAGAATCTGTTTAAGTTTATTATTATTAATTTCACATGTAGTTCATTTAATATTACTTTCGTTTTAAATTTATTAGTTCTTTAAAAATACAAGTTTTTATTTTTATGCATAAAATTTGTTGATGTCCTTTTTAAATTTATATATACGACATTAGTAAGCTCGAAATTCTGCCATTTGTCTGTACTGTGTGTCGCGTCGCTTTGGTTCGACTAAAATTTGTTGTAGGTCTCTCCTTCCGCAAGGATAAATAATAGCAACTCCGCGCTGAAGGTGAAGTAGAATTCCCAAAGTTCCGTTCGTTCAGACAAACGTAACCATTTAATAGTGCAGTTGTACTCCAATGCGAAGCGAGCACCTTAAAAGGATTATTTCTTAATTTACGTTGAATGACTGCAGCTTCGCCAAACTATTAATTACGCCTTGGAAAGACAAGTTTCCCCCGGTTTCCCGTTTTCCCGTTTCCGTTTTATTCTAATTACTTCAGAATAAACGACAACGAAATATTTTAGCGAGGTATGCAAAATCTGGCTTCATAAATTCACTAACAGAACAAAGGGTGCGCGGTCAACGTAGCGGGCGCATGCCGCGTTCGGTGATAATTTTCAGGTTTTCAAACTTAGAACTCCAGTGTAGTTTCAGTCAGTCTAAAGATTTTTCCGTTTTGTTGTTCAGCTTTTTAAACGTAGAACAAGCTACACCGTAGCACATTATTTCATGGTAAAAAATTTGGATTGGTCGAAACATACATACAGAATTATAACGGATATGTAATGCACGCGTATGTTAACACTAGAACTACCGAGCAATAAATGCGACTGACGTATATTGCTTTGTAACAGTGACAAGACTGTGCCCATTCAGACTTCATACCACTTTTATTGTAATATGTGTTTCGATGAAGAGGTTCATTAAAAAATTTCCGATGAAAACATTTTTACAATTTCAGTAATTGTAAAAGAAAAAATTAGGAACAAGTCATTTTCACTCGTCCGGTAGTTCTAGTGTTAAACAATATGCACATCTTTTTAAACATTTCCTGATCTATTCCCGATTTTATCGTTTAAATTTATGTTAGGTTGTACGTTCTGCTACTACCCAACATTCCACAGCGGCTCGCATAAATATCGGTATTTATTCATTCTTCAAAAAAGAATAACTTTTTGAAGCGGTGTTGGAAGAATTAGTTTATTAGACGACGCGAAAAAGAAATTATGAAGAAATTGCTAGTGAAAGCGATTATGTCGCGATTATGTGTGGGTGTTACAAAATTATATGTCGCGGACACCATAGCGCTATTCTACACCCCCGATTAAGTCGAAAATGACATAAGATTGACCTTGAATGTGAAAAATAAGGTCAAAAGAAAACTAAAACTTTTTTCTTAATCATGTTCTACTGCGAACCATAGGTCGCAACTCAACCGTACTCTTCAAAAATGATGTTGAAGTTCATATAATTTTTGGAACACAAAAATTTTGGGAAACAAAATGTACATTTTCGGCTAATTCGGTGTAGAATCGCGCTATGGCATCAACGACATATAATTTTGTGACACCCTGTACAGAGAAAATAATAAAAGTCTACAATTTTTTATGTAAGTCTGCATATATACAGGGTTGCCCAGTATTGATGGTGCAATCGTGGACCGGGTGATTCGACATAAGATAATAAGTCAAAAATACGGAATCAAATTTCTCCATTCGAGGTATTATTTTCGAAAAAATCTACTTTGTAAATCTGTCGAGTACGCGTGCCTAGAAGAAGTAGGCAAAGAAGTAGAACCGGTAGGTCATGAACAGACACGTCAGACAATTCCAATACAATAACACGCATGCTCACTGATTGTGAGTTTTCCAACTCTATTTTCTCGAAAACGAGGCGTCAAATGAAAAAAATTTATTCTATGTTCTCGACTCATTTTCTAATTTAGAATTACCCCGTCCGGAATTGTACCATCAATACTCGGACACTCTGTATATCAGTTGTGCACATTCGAATTAAGATTCCAATAATCTTTCAGCGCCCAATTGTAATACAATAGATCTAAAGATTCTTGCATCTTTAAAAAAGCCTGTCACTTTTTCTGCATCTAACCTCAAATTTTTAACTTTTTACAACAATTACACGCGCTTATGTCGTCGAGAAGATTTTTAATTAAACCAGGATCTATTGTACGAATGTATAGAGAGTTTTATGCGAATTTTGATTAATAGCGGTTATTTTTATGCGGGTAAATGTTTTTTCTTTTAAGAAAACATTATTTCTGAGTGTGAGCTATGAAGGCTTAATGAACATAAAGCACGGAAAACGTCATCCTAAGCGCGCACGCTCGTAGTATAGAGCAGGTAATATTTTGGTCCCGTGTGTGTATAAATAATAATAAACATTAATTTGTAAGCTCTTGGGGTGAGCGCATAGAGAATCGCCCATTCCCGGTAACGGTCCTCGAAGTTTGTGCGGCCATTCCGGGGCAACGGAGATATCTAGACGTGTCCCTGCGGAGAAACTACACACTGTGTATCTGAAAGTGTCCTCCATGGCTCGTTTATGAGACAGCATGACAGATAGCAGAAATATTTGCGAAACTATGTAAATTTTGTTCTTGATTTCCCATGAATTACAGACCAAGTCGACGAAGATAACCGTCGCGTCGACAGAATACCAGACGATTGGTAATAGCTTTTAGAAAGTTAGTAACATATCGTCCATATCGCGTCAAAGGTCAGGATGCAGTGTAGACTTCTCGCATGAAGCTGAGATAATTATTTTTTACAAATACGGGCTAAATAACAAAATGAGGCAGTAGAAAATCAACATACTAATACAACAGACTAATTCAATTATTGAATAATGCAACAAAATTAAAAATTTATCCACATTGCTAAACAAGAAATTTACTGCGTGTCTCTTCAAAGTCGTTTCTGTGATTAATCAAAATGTTCCTATACACGCTCTATCAAATCGCTTTGCGATCGATAAGAAGAAATTAGAATCTAGTCTAGAAATTCGAATCAACGTCACCGTAACATAAATCGTAGTGCAAGGGGTTAATTAACATCTCCGCATTCCTAATGATACCATTTTTTAAACTTTGAAAAACTGAATTATATTGACTCTGAACTTTCGACTCTTTAGGGACGAACATCGACATACTGACAACATCATGAGTACGCATCTACTTTTCGACGTTGTAAATGTATAATTTAATCGTGTACAGGGTGTAAAGAAATGTTTGGTCATGGCTACCATAGGCGTATTCTAAATCTTCGGATCAGTGAAGATCTGTAAAAAAAGTTGCCTCAAAATTGTCCTTGAGCTTGAGTTTCAAGGTCAAATTTTTGTTTACTGTCATGGCGCGTAGAATATAATGTAATAAAAAGAAATTTCACCTTGAAATTCAAGGTCAAGGACAATTTCGCGGCAACTCTGTTTTACGGATCTTCATCGATCCGTACATGTAGAATACGCCAATGAGTGTATATTGTTCATTTTTCTCATTATTTATGTGTTTTGTACATAATCTAGTTCTCTTCAGAAAATATTCTTATTATTTCAAATCCTCATCAAAACGTTACATCTTGATTCGAAGCCACTGACAATGAGTGATGTTGCGGTACTCCGTGATTGCATACAAGCCGTGCTGCACTGTGGTTGTTGATCTTATCGATCAACGGTCTGGAATAGTCATTTTTCCATTTTACGGGAATTGTAGAACTGCTAACGTAAGGGATCCAATTGCTGTGGGGGAGCCAATTACTGTATCTATATTAATTATACTTATTGTTAAAGCATAATCAATATTAAAAAAGAGATATCAAATGTTTTTCACTAAAATAAATTAATATAGATATTATGCATCACCTTTTTAATATTCATTACGTTTTAAAAATAAGTCTAATTAATGTGGGCACAGTAACTGGCACCCTCTCAGTAATTGGGTCTCTTTACCCTAGGTACTTATCTTGGTTCTATTAAAAATTGATGTGTAGAAAATTCATTCTGCGAAGAGTAAGTAAACATAAAATTCCACGATACTTAAACAGCTGACATTTACTACGTACACCCATCTCTCGATTTATGGGCCACATTATTTACGTGCAGTTTCATCTTGTGTGAATAATCTCTCGATTTACTTGAATTTTTTATACATGGATTCAATTTATGCGATTCCTCTTCTAATATTGGTGATTACTTGTTATAGCGTATGTAATGTCCTTTTTTAAGAATCTTTTTCATAGGAAACGCATTTTGTCGTAGAATTTCTAAACTATTTCTACTATTGTCAAATAACAAATGATAAAAAGTTGAATATATTTTTAGTCATTCGCAGTTTATCTAAACTTTCAAGTGATAATATTTTTATAGAACATTTTTCCAGATTAAAATACACAATAATATGTAAATATAAATCACCTTGTCAATACGTATGTGCAAATTATTTGTAAATAAAAGTTGTATTTATGAAAATCAGCAAAAATTGCAGAATCCAGACATCTGCAGAATTCGAGTGACCATTCTACAAACATATGAGAAAAAAATATACAGGACGTGTCACCGCATTTTAACATTTGGTTTACGCCGCTATGCACCAAAAATATTTATCTATTGTCATATATATCAGTTTAGCATATTATCGGATTGTTTGTAGGTGGACGCATACACCTCTTATGTTTTGCACTGAATGATGCAGCTCGACATTCTCTACGAAAAAGTATTAACCTACGTATGCCGAAAAATCATTATTTTAAGCAATACAGTCTTTTCTCGATATATGTCTCAAATATCTGGCCGATAAACGTCCCAGAACTAGGTATGAGACCAGAAGACCACTACTAATCGAAACAGAAAAATGCCACGAATATGTTCGTGAAAGACCTATGAAAAAATAATGAAAAATATAGAAGATGCCTCTAGAGCTTCGCTGTTCTTTTCTACGTTCAGCGTGGATCAAAGAATAGTATCTCCTAACCGATATACGTCCCTGGTTAGACCGGTGTTTTGGACATATATCGAGTAAACACTGTATCTTGATTTGAATATCGCTTGACTTCATTCACAGGTTAGGTTTAATGTAATAACCATTTGCATCACAGTACTTTTGAAATCGACGGTCTAGTGATTGCCCTATATCAGTATCGCATGATATTTTGCTACATTCAGTGACAATATGTACATTTGCTTCGTGTCAGCCCCTGTGGTTGGAGATTCAACGTAAACATACTCTTTAAGTAGCCCCATAACAATGTCGAGACACATTAAATCAAGATATTTCTTAAAATAATGATTGTTCGACGTACGTATGTACTTAGGTGAATGCTTTTTAGAAAATGTTGAGCTGCATCGATGAGTGCATTCAAAAATGCATATATGACTCTATTGAAGAAAAGAAAAGGTTGACCTTCACATGACCTTTACGCGTCCACCTAGAAAGAAACTGATATCATAAAATGTTTTTACCACGTATGCTATTCGTGATGTAAATCAAATGTCAAAATCAGGTGAGACACCCTGTATAGCAACCAACGAAATGATGACATAATTGTCATTCTCACGCTCTAATTTTCATCATTTTACGTATCACATAACATTTCATTCTCAAATAAAAACTATAAAAATCTACTATAAGTAAATCGCTCGTATAAAATATTGCAGAAACGCGTGTAAATGTCATACAAATATACGATTCCCTCAGTTGATAAATGCATTATGTCCACTTTCTTAATATCGCACTATCGGAACTTTTATGTAATAACTTCTCCAAAAATTAAGAGCAGAATGTAGCGTTACTGTATGAAAATGAATTTAAAATAAAAATCACACGAGTCCAACACATTGCATTTAAGTCACTATTCCAGAAATTTTTACGATCATTTCATTTACAATGTAAAATTGAGTTTTACTTATTATAAAGAAAAACACAAAATATAAGTAAGTTGAATAGATAAATAAAATAAGCACTCCTAAGGTTTTATATTTCAACAACATTTTCATCTATTTCAACTCATATTGATAAGTATCGTTGCACTTGGAAGAATCTATAGAATTGAATTATGCAAGAAATATGTGTATAGTTCTTACAGTTGCAATACAAATTGGTTACTCCAAGACAAAGAAAGATAAAAATTTCATGAGTAATGTAATTGTCATACACATAAAATTGAAATAAAAATACGAAATACCACGAACACATAATAGACGAATGTTTCACGTTACGTTAAATAATATGTTAAAAATCAATGCCAATCTCACTTCACATGTTAAATACGTTGGTAGAGTACTATTGTACAATACATTCATTTATTCATTGGGACGAAGATAAAATCCATGTTGTTTGAATAAATTGTCAGAATAAATCAATAAGGGATGCGATCTAACTATTATACAGGGTATCCCAAAAATGTTGTACTTCCTTGAAAGGGGTGATTCCTAAGGTCATTTGGAGCAACTTTTTCCTTTGCAAAAATGTTGTCCGCGACTTCCTTAAGTAGTTATTAACGAAAAACACGGACCAATCAGAGCGCGGCTACAGCAGACTGATGCCAGCTAGGTGACAGGTCCATGTTTTTCGTTAATAATTACTTAACAAAGCTGCCGAGATTTTCGCAAAGGAAGAAGTTACTCGAAATGACCTCAGGCATCATCCCTTTCAAGGAAGTACAACATTTTTGGGACACCCTGTATTATATGTAAACTTAGTTCTCTAGATATATTATACCAATGTTCATCTTTTATTCTAATATTTAAACTTGCAGAAATTCCGAGGTCGGTTCGAGATAATTCTGTAGGAAATAACTACAGTTGATCTTTGCACGGAAATCGGTTCAATTTATCTTTCTTTATTGGATTCACTTATACTCAAAAGTTTGCATACACTTAAACACAATGTTCACATCCTGCTACACGAATCGAATAAACTTCAAAATAATGAAGCTGTTTACCCTTTACACTTGTTTCGCGTGAACATAAGATATGTATCGATTTTTAAAATTTCTTTAACAATTTAATGATTTATAGCAAAAAAAAAGATGATCACCGATTAATTTATATTTGACGCGTGAACATATGCGTTGAAACTATAAACAACATCAGTGCAACATCATTGAATGTCATAGATAATTTCGATTACTGACATAAGGGTTAAGTAGAAATTACAAAGTACAAATATAATTTCTTGAGACGTCCAAAGAAGAATGAAAAAAATAATTTTACGAAAATATTATGATTTTCGTAATAACAGTGAAGTGTGTTATTTTAGGGTTAATATTCAAACAAGAATAAAATACAAATTTTGTATAACATTCAGCCTATCGAAATACATCTTACAATAAGAAAAAATTCTTGGAACAGGTCAAACTAACTGAATTAAAAGAAAAAGGTCATAATAATCAGACCAACAGTTTCTACGATAAAAATTCATAAATACGGCCCGTAAAACGGTGATTGAAATTCTCTCTATTTTTTCATGTGTTAAATCACATGTCACGTTTGAACAAAATTTCCAATATCAAGAGGAGAAACTGGTCGATTTGTCGCGGAATGGTGGTCGTACAGTTTAGCCAGCAGGAATTAGCGTCGAGACAAAGTGATTGCAATGCACCGGACATCCGTTGTAACCGTGATCGTCGACCGGCAAACGATGAACTCTGACCTAAGTAGCCGCTTAGAAAGCTAGCCGCCACACAAACGTTAAAGAGCCTTTAACCGATGCGAAGGGAGCCTAAAGAACGAAAGGGGAAGCAAAAGAGAGAGGCTGCTGATCCTCGGGGTAGGCGCGCGTTCCACGCGGACACCGCGTCGCGTCGCGTCGTCTCGCGTAGCGTCAGCGCGTGCGCGGTACGCTTCCTAGCGCACCCTAGCGCACCCACACTCCCACGTGCGAACATACACGGACACGACGCACGCGCGCGCGCACTTTTCTGTCTCCTGTCTCGTATCCCACGAGCGCGAACGTGTAGAGTGTATAGTATAGTATGCCGATGTCAAACAGGGAACCCATTTCCATGAGACGAGAGTCTCGTGGCCGACAGGGAAGCACGCAGCGTTTGCGTTTGTGTGCGCGGCAATGAATTCGCGTCTCGATAACTCTGCCTGCGACTTTTTATGTCTCGTTCGTGCTTGGACCGCTTTTACCAAGAATTGAAGCGACGCAACGCGACGATTATCTCTGTTGACTCCCGATCAAACTATAAAATTGCCTCCGATAACGACCGCTGACAAAACATGCAAACATATGTATGTATGTATGCTTTACGATCGAACTATGCCGATAATTATCACTAAAAGAAGCACAATTACAACGTGGAATAGTGAACGTTTTATTAGAAATTCTAGAAATATTTCCCTATAACTTGCCTATAGGTAAGATTTTGTAGATGTTTTGAAATTCAGAATGCACTTTATGTAAAGGGTGTCCCAAAATGACCTGACATTTTAAACTGCGCGCCCTTTTTGTTTTGTGGCGAACATAGAATCTTTGACAACTGGCATCGGGAAGTATTGAGGTTTAGTCATGGAGAATTACATGATCGGACAACGCATAGAAATTGTTATAATTAGTCTGCAATTATGCCAAACTGTTATCGAAAATTTCGTCAAAAGAGTGAATGTTTGCAAACAGGGACGAGGCGGCCATTTATCAGATATTGTGTTCCACACATAACCCCCATGTTTGTACGTTATTTTAAAATAAAAGCATTCATACTTAAAAAAAAAATACGTTTTATTAATAAATTAAAATGTCAGGTCATTTTGAGTCACCCTTTATATTTTACAATGCAATCGGAGGCAGCAATTCGTAATCTAGGGAAGCATTATACAATGAAATTGATGTACGGATTTTTGGGGTGTGTGTACCATACATTATGTATTTTACAACAACCATGTTTTTTGATACATGGCATGTAATTCTGGCCATTCTGATAAACAAAACGTTGCTGGCAATAAACGACTTTCTGTAATTGCAATTTTTAGCTTTTTCTCTTGAATCGTTTTTCGAAAGTAACTAAATATTTGTATTCATCCAAAATGTCACAGATAAAAACTCCATTTTCAATATCGTTTGCAGTCATAGACGTCTATAACGTCACAGAACCACCCCCGTGCTGTGTAGTGGAACATATATATTTGGTATGCATTTTCATGTTGAGCATGTTCGAAATCTTTTGTCAATCGATATAGTATTCGCTCACAATTGTTTCATCGATTTTTGCTGTTGAACGGCAATTCTCATGTCACCAGCTATTATTTTGTAATTGAATGCGGAAGTAAAACAATCTAAATAAACTTCAATAAACATTATTTATACATAATGCATAGAAATGAAACTTTGGACATATCTTTCATATAACTTTTTATATTATTTTTTGGTATAATATTATCCCAACAACGTTTGAACATGAAAACACGAGTTAGCTCGTGACCGGTGAACAATGTGTTAATAATATAATGGACTGTAGATGCACCTTCGAATTCGGCATTCCATTTATACGTATAATTTCGTCGTAATTCCAATATTAATTTTCTCTCGAATATCTACGATTTTTATTTTTT
>CM052124.1:7310361-7326552 GCA_028454245.1 Halictus quadricinctus
TGTAAGTACACTGGTTACTATGTCGGAAGTAGCTATACAAAAAATCCTTAGGTAATATTTCATTGGCTTTTGACGTTCTCTTTAATTCAACGAAAAGTGTTTTATAAACGGAAGGGTTACTTTAGTTTTTTATTTCATGGAAATGGTACATCATTGTCAGTGTACAATTTTAAGGACCCGCTTCAGAATAGATTGTAGGTATAATTTATTTTCTATTTACATACCTGTATGGTACAACAAATTTGAGGAATTTAATTACTCGTGATTTTTAAATGCCGGTAGATTTATATTTATAAAATGACGACAGATAAATGCCAATCTATTAGCAAATTCACGTCGTGCGGAATGAATATTCCGTGGTTAAACTGCACAAAAGTGGTGCGTTTCGTTTAAATATTTATGAGGAAAGCATCGAGTAGTGCCTCAGAGAGTTATCTGATTGCAAGAAGCATTTGTTATGGAGATATGCAAGATTATTCATCTTAAAATAAACATGCTTCTTCAAGAACAAATCTAATTTTTCGCATTGGACGAAATCTTTTCAATGTAAATATAAACTACCATTCAAATAAACTAAGCTTGTGTTTACAAAAAAAAACAATCAGTTTTCTTTAATATTATTTTTGTTATAAGTCATCCAAAGTCACAGACAGATGAAACGTATCAAATTTAAACAGATTATTTTGTTAACAGATACAGTATCATCACAGCATGTAAGAATATCACCTCGGATGTACTTTTCGGAATTCGAAATTCCTTTAGAGCCCGTTTATACAAATGTATCGATGTAAACGGTCATCATTTCGAACATTTATAAAGTAGAGGTATTCTGCTCACATATTTTAAATCTTATACGTTTCCTCCGTCTGTGATCTTGAATGACCTTGAGTAATAAGTTCCTAATGAAAGGGACTCTAATCGTAGGCGCTTAAACAGGGGTAGTCCTGTTTAGAAAAAATGGAGGTGACCTTGAGATCTCTAAACAAACTAACATAAGAACAAATATTTTTATGGCCTCGTGTGTGCTCCATTGAAACAACAAAAATATTTGAGGTGCAAACGTTAGGTGACTCACCCTGTATACACATGTATATGTAACGTTAATTTTCTTTGATATAAACAAACAATCTAAGACAACTATTTTTTGTAAGGTATTAACTATTTCTATTATCGGTTAGGACCCAAAATAGTTACAGGTTGCAATAATTGCACTTCTAAATATAATATTAATATTTCTTTTTAAAATAAAAGACGGTCTGACGTTCAAATCTTTTGAACTTTTTTTTTGTGAATCGATACTAAAGGCAATATTATCATGTGAAAACAGTAAATCGGTCAGAATTTCGGTATTTTTGCCGAAAACTGGAAAGCGTTGGGAACGGAGAAATAGTAATTGTGTGTTTGTATATGGACACACTATGTAATATCTTGGTCATTGACGGTACATCAACACAAAAAATGTCTCTTACAACTTAGACGCGAGTTCTTCCAGAGCAAAAAGAAAGAAAACAATCTACAGCTTTCAATAAATTCCCTCCCTTATGATATTTCATTTATTCTCTATTTTTTCATAATATTCTAAATATTTTTGGTATCTACATTTCAAAATTTTTTTTTGTAGGGAAAACTTTTGTAATGATTCGTGTTTGTAATTATGTTTCAAATATTGTAACTTATTAATGACATTTATAATACTGCGTAAAATATTGTTTATTGGTTATATTCATAAATATGAACTTACATTTGCGAATTCCGAATCCATGTAAATATTTATTTACAACTGAATTTCACTAATCTACTGTAGTTTTTGTTTCATTTAAGTTGCCAGTGTATGATGTATGTACTGTGAATACCTTCTATTGTAGTGAAAGAAAGATAATATGGAGTAACAACAAAGAACACGTTCTTTGAAAGTAATGCAAGAACCAAATTTTATAAATATGTAGACTACTAGGGTAAGGGGTCCAATTACGATGGGGGTACCAATTACTGTGCCTATATTAAATATACTTATTTTTGAAGCATAATGAATATTAAAAAAGAGGTACTAAATTTTTTCATTAATATCAGTTAATATATACATACGTTATATATCTGTTTTTTAATATTTATTATGCTTTAAAAATAAGTATAATTAATATACACACAGTAATTGATACCCCCACAGTAACTGGGTCCCTTACCCCAATTCAGATTTATAATTTTTAGCGCAAATATTGTAATACGCTAACATTCTAACATCTTAGAAAAGAAACCAAAAAAATTGTTTAAGAATGATGAGTAATGCTTTTATTATAAAAAGTTGTTTCAGATGTATAGCAACGTTTCATATAGTACCTATCACCAGCAAAAAGAGTTCGTCAAAAAAATTAAATGCCTATCGTAAAAATGATCTATCAAACCATCAAATAATGTGTTTATCGGTAATATAAAATATAATAAAATTTTTGTTTTCATATATAAGATAATAATAAACAATTTTCTTTGTTCGAAAAATATAAGTTGAATAAATGGAACACTGATTCGATCATCTTAACATGTTGAAAAGATTTTCTGAGCATTTCTATTGTCATCCTGTTTGTTCAAAGTATTAAAATTGATTTTAATAAATTGCTATCTCTCTTACATTTTTTGATGATTTGAAAATTCAGAGAACCCATCATTATTTTAAAAATAGACACACATGAGTGCATACACGGTGTCCCAAAATGTTGTACTTCCTTGAAAATGGCGATTCTCGAGGTCATTTGAAATAACTTTTTCCTTTGCGAAAATGTTCTCCGCGGCTTCGTTCCGTGGTTATTAACGGAAAAGACAGACCAATCAGAGCGCGGTTGTAGCGGGCAAATTGCGACTCATCGAGATATCCCGCTGAGTGTAGTGTTCGCATTGGACGAGCTGGAATTCGTTCGCTGTAGACGCGTTATGATTGGTTTGCGGTTTTCGTTAACAACTCCTTAAAAAAGCTGCGGAAAACATTTTCGCAAAGGAAAAGGTTACTTGAAATGATCTTAGGAATCCCCCCTTTCGAGGAAGTACAACATTTTTGGAACACCCTTACATACCTATTACATTACCTATACTTTGTCACTGTACTTTCTACAAATATTCTCAAATATTTTATTGTGACCATATATATACTGTAATTTCCATTTTTTACGTGTGTATGAATAAATCCCTTTTTAGCTATGTTAATGATTTTAACAGTATACTTTTCGTGGGGAATACCGGTAATATGTAACTGTTACGTCACGTCTCGTCGTATCGAAAGAAAAAATTCATCACAAAATCCAAATGCATTCACAGACACTATTGTTATATATAACGTATAAATAATAATAATAATAATAATAATAATAATATATATGTAATTAATTGTCTGATATGCATGACGGTTCTTTCTTGTGGACTCCATTTTTATATACTGAAAATAAAACTAAATGGTTCAAATATAATTTGAATTGAATCTAGACGTATGCCAAGCAATGGTTAAGTGATAATAGCTTTTATAAATTGATACAGTGAATCATAAAAATATTCAAACGCTGTCGATTGAAATGTTTAATGTTTAAAAAATATACAGATAGTGTAAAACCTTAAAAACGTACACCTTTTAAAAACGAATAATCTTTTTAAATGTGGACCAAACGGCTTGAATTTTTTTGAGCTGTTAGGGGGATTAGTAATATGTAAATGTGTATATAATAATGGTAATGTGTATATTTTTTGCTAATGTGTAAATAATTTTGTTTCTAAATTGGTAGCAATTGAGAAGGAAAAAGTGAAGGTCACGATTCAATGGGTGAGTGTCACAGGGTATAAACTATTCACAGTAACTGAATTATGCCTTTATTACGCGACACATACTTCCGCGTGATATCGTGTGCTTTACCAGCGTACAGAAACAGAACGGAGTGAGAATAACCGATAAAAGGCGGGAACGGTCCGCACGATAAATCGTCGATCCCAAGTCGGATGGTGTGGAGATACAAAGAGTCGAGTGTTAATCTTCAACAATAATGAAAATTTAAAACACGTCTTTTGTAAATCTAAGTAAACTATTTGTTTTATTAAAAATTAATAACCAAATAAAAATTAACCCTTTGCACTCGAAGCTAAAATAGCTAAAAGCTAGCTAAATAGCTAATAGCTAGCTAAATTGCTAGTTAAAATAACTCCAAAACGAAACATTTCTTCCGACCTAGAATATTTCCCTTCTGTATATTTTTTTCATGTTATACGTACGAAAATGGTGCAATTTACTCGTACAATACTAAAATGTTTAGTAATTTATTATATACAAACAAATTTAATAGTGTAAAAAATATTTTGAATAATGATACAGCAATTTTTAGTGACGCCTTACAGTCGCCATTCGAGTGCTAAGGGTTAATAACCGGCTAATTTCTTACAGCATAAGATTGGTGCTATTTACCAAGAAAAAGTTAATATGCTGTGGCGAAGTCTCCATTTAAGGAATAAAAAAAGAAGATTCAATTCTATCCGACTATGGGAAAAAGGCATTTTTCACAAAAACTAATTCGAAGCTTCGTATTCTCAATTTCTGATCGATGGCAAGTTTACTTTTACAAAAACTTCAACACTGTATCAAATGAAAAATTTGAAGTAACAAAGTAGTATGTATTATTGAGAATGCGGTGGAGAACATACAACATCGTGTGAACGATGCGACAGATGTTCGCGGTGGACAATATGGATAATATTTAATAATACAATAACAAACGTACATATGAGTATTCGGTTAAACTTCACCTCTGTGATCCAGAAATTTTTAACTTTTTTTTATATGATCCCGTAAATTTTGAATAGAAAATACCTAAATTCAATTTTTATTGTTAGAACTTCACTGGTTTAAAAGTTATACGTGTGTAAAGTTGAGCGTTTTTAAGCGTTTATGACGCTAAGGGCGCTGCGGTTCTGGTCACGCATTGTTTAACGACCGGATCCGCTAGGTGACACCATAAGCACACAGGTGATATCGATAACGCAGAAAACCCCGACCAATCTTTCGGCGGCTCAGCTCATTGGACGATATCTGAGTACATACCAATATGGCGGCGCCCTTACCTGTCAGAAATGTTTAAAGTTGCTCAACTTTACACATGTATAAGTTTTGAACCAGTTAATTCCTAACTTTAAAACTTGAATTTTTGACATTTTCTCGTCAAAGTCGACAGGATTATAAAAAAAAAAAGTTAAAAATTTCTGGGTCCCGACAATGAAGTTTAGCGAAGTATTCTACTGATCAGCAATATTTTGAAGCAAACATAAAGAAACTGTAAAGAAACCATTTTCAGACATATTTTCAGATTGCGTCGTATTAATTACATGTGTATTTGAAATCGAGTAACATCAAAACTGCATGGTAAAAAGAATATCGTCGAGGTCAAAAACAGTCGTTACACCGGCCGGTAATCGATCAACATGAATTGTTCAACTGAATGGCGAAAATTGGACAATATGAAACGTTTTTTTCGACAAGGAATAATTGTTTAGTCGTTTCTATACTTCTGCGCTGTTTATGTAGTCGATATTTTGAAGAAATAGTTTATAAATACTATTTACATTGTCGGAAACCGTTCAAACTGAAATTGTAATATATCCGTGACAGTTGTATGCTGCATGTCACTACAATAAAAGCATTTTAAATTTCGTATTTTGACTTTCATTTCAATCGAACTTGTTCGCATGCTTCCTTGATTCCATCATGTCACTTATTATTTCGAACGCAACCTGAAATTTGGAATTCGGATGCAGACAGAATACATTCCATGCATTTAAAATGGAAAATGGAGAAACAGAATATTACAAACAATAACGGAAGCAGTTCAATTAAAACGACGGAAGTGCGTGTGCACAGTTGAAACCCAATTCTACGCAAATGAAAAGAAATGGTACTCCCATTCGCTCGGAATTAATAGTAAAAAATTATTTATTAAACGCTGGCGAACGTTTATGTAGCTTTTGTAGTATTTCCACTTTTCAATATGACCCTGTGAAATTTCATTACAACGAACGGAATAAAATTGCAGTCGACAGCATTTATACTCCGCTCTTAATTAATAACGTCCAATGTGTGTAGAGATGTAACTAGTGTTAGAAGTTGGAAATGTGTTGCTGAATGTATTTTTGATTGAAGCGTTTCAAATCTGCAAACACTTAAATAAAGATTTCGAAAAATCTATCTCCGATGATGATGGGACATGATTACAGTCACTCGTAATAGTACTCTTACATCTTTAAAAAGACCTTGCTTAAATTCAATAATTTAGAGTCGTTCAATCAATTTTTGTTTACTACAAATGCGCCCGTGTAGAAATTTTAATTTAGGCCACATTGTAACGAAATTGAATAATTAGTACCGAGAAAATATTAATTTTAATAATCGTAAGCATTCTCACCATACAGAGTTGATTTAATGTTGTTTTCACAGGCGTATCGCGTCATGCTGATGTTGTTTTGTTTTTGTAGTTTGATCCTGCTTGAAATTACGCTCCTGTGATGCTGATACTGTTGCTGTTAAAGCATTCTCATCGAATTATTTCTAATGTAGGAGCCGAACGTGTTTGCGGCACCTCGCAAAGTTACGTTATGTTACAGAAATTACTATAACTCTTTAACTAATTAATATGTACAACCTCCTGAAAGGCATTTGTTACAACATATCTGAAAAGAAATTGAACCATTTGTAACGTTATATCCATTTATGTAAATACATACTCATGTGTGCCTCATTCAGTGCGAATGTGTTAAATGAAAATAGGTGAGAAGAAAACAGTAACTACGCATGAAGGGTATTACGTTTAGCGGATCCAGCTCCAATGACTTTGACCTTCACATATATTGTCAAGGTCATCCTCCCGAGTAACCTTCAAAAGGTGTTAGCCGTACCTAGTTGTTTGTTAAAAAGTTCTTAACAAAAAGAATCATGTTGATTCGTTGAGCGTGTAGAACGATATTGACTGTAACAGCTACTCACCAATTATTTTATACGTATTTTATATGCATGTCTCTCCTGCTATTTATCGATTAATTAATCGTATGTTTATTTCACACAGATGCCACGAAATTCTTCCACACTCACGATCATTGTTCACATTTTCCAACCATTTCTTTGCGAATTAACTCCCATTACGTTAAAGCAGTTATGTCGATTAAAAATGTCTTTTTTATTTTCTCGTGTAATTCTATTAATTGCAATTTTTTCAAAATCGTTTTTACACGTTATTTGGTAAACCAGTTCTTCTAAGTGCTCAAAAAATATCAGGTCGTTCGGTCCGATTTTTAAAAAAGTTATACTGTTGCGTTCGAGTACTTTTGTGAGCCATTGCAAATTCCTTTTGAGCTCAAGAACCATTCACGTGACGATAGAATTATTCAAGTTTTCCATGAGAGTATTGGTAAGATTCGGAATACTGATAGCCGATACTAATACTTTCTATTAGCGGGGAAGTGGGCACGGCTATTAGTGGGAAACCTAATATGGTATCAAATATAAATTTATAATTTTAATACTGTTGAATAACCAAATATAGTATGTTACTTGGGCTAATAATTTCGAACAATATGGAGGACATGGATAGTCTTATACGTTCGTATATCATATGTATGGAGAGAAACAGCATAAAGAGAACTCTGTGGCAGCTTACAAATATCGGAACAATCTCTCTTCAGCGACGGTAAATACGAATATACATATACTTTTCTTCAGGAATTCCGATAATATTCAAAAGTTTCGCACAGAGAACCCCCCCACCCCCCACCCCCCTCTTTATTTCGACTTCTATTATTGACATACGCCGGGCGGACGGAAAACGTAACACAGGATGCAGCAGGCGGCACATGCGGTCTGCTCACTCGTGCAAAACACCCAGCCGCTTTCTTCTCCCCTTTTTCCGATGCCGCTGCTGGTGTTCTTCGCATTTACCACCCCGGCAGACGGCGTCGCGTCGCGCGTCGTGTCGACGCGGTCTTGCGAATTCAAAGCGTCACGATGCGGGCACCACGATTTTCAAATTCCCTCCACCAAACCATGGACTACTATAAACTATAAACGATGGGGTACAAGTGCTGGCCACGAACTTACAAATGGAACGTTCAAACGTGGCAGTCGAAACACTGTCTACGAATGCTGCTTCAATATTTTCATTTAGTTTCAATTTGCAGCAATTTCCGGATAGTTGTCGCAGGTTCGGGGGTTTATCGTGGCAGGAATCTGAGACAGGGTCGAGTTACTCACACCTCTGAAGCCCTCGAGGAGATAGGGTAAGGGACGTTGGGAACAAATCAGATACGGTGCTCGATTAGTAGTTGAGTTTTTAATGACATAGCAGGGGTCAATGTTCTGTTCATTTATCTACGGATAGGAGAAGAAGGTGTTGCAGGTGTTCCGTTTGTTTTAAACCTTAAGAGCCAAGGGTAGTCACGTGACTTTTGCAGGGTCAGCAGGTCGGCAACTGCTGCATAATTTCCGTTCACAGCCTTCAGCCATTGACTTAAGATCCGTCTTGATCTTGATCCGACGGGTCTGAAGTCTGTGACTAAACTTGTCACATTTTTTGCTCTGTACTATCGATATTATGAATTCGATATCAAGAAAAATATAGCTCAATTTGTAGCTGGAGATATTTTCTAGCGCGCCCTGCACCCGATTTCATCCAGAAAACTCATCCAATGGCATCAAAATGCTTGGATTCCACGGAATGCACATCGTCAATTTTTGGCCTACTTCTAACGCTTATATTACCAAATATCTGCATAATCTCGTCAGCTCATGACCAGCGCGCGCTAGATTAAACCTTCCTCTTTCGAATGAGCCCTTTCCCAGCGAAAAATATTCTCATGTAAGGACGAAAAGTTGAGACACGTAAAACCATTTTCGCCTATTTTTGTCGGTAACGTGGGCACTCTACCTTATCGCGAATCTACACAAGACTGTTTATGAGATCTCTCATAATTTTCATTCATCCGTGTTTCAATGTTAATAATAGTTGATTGTTACAGAATTTTCATTTTTCAGTACGTTTGCTGACATTCAATTTCGTTTAAAGCTCTTTGCTATAGAAATTGCTAATATATAACATAAGAATAATTGAAATTAACTTTTATTTATTTATTATTGCTTTAATCCAAGTGGTTTATTTAGCAAGTACAATATTTTTACATGTAGCTGATATTATATATGTGTTACATTGTTTCTTCGACTTTTCGACTTCTAATGTCGATTGAGTTGTGCGATTAAGTTCTTATGTAAGAAACAAATCAAGTATGTAGTTTGTGATTTTGCTAAGTAAGGTAAGTATAATTGAAATTATTAAAAGTTGGAACATTGGCTAAACAGCTGATGATGCATATTTTTATGAATTCCGGTTTAAGAATACAATCATTTTAGAAGCTGTTATCATTTCTAACTTGTCTACATCTGCATATTATATTTCATGGCAGCTATAAATAAGTAAACTCATCACCAAGGGCACATTTAGGTACGATGTCTAAGTGAACATTAACATTTATCCTGAAGTAGATGAAATTTCAATAGTAATGCGTTCGGATGTAGTTGATAAGCTGCCTATTGAAATACATGAAATATCAAAATTAAATGCTTATATAAAAAATTTGTATTTTGATTTGCATTTTGGTACGAAATTGAATAAGTGAACATAAAGACCTTCTCTTCTTGTTTCTGCTTTTTTGTGTCTCTTATCTTGTTTATATAATGTTTAACAATGTTAAATAAATGTATAACATTATTGTAGCATTTTATATTTATATCCAATTGAGCCCCAATGCCGTCGAAAACTACTCCACACCGGGGTACAATTGAACAAAATCCAGAAAAGAATTAATCTAACATAAATTATTTAAAACACCGTTCAAAAATCTCAGAAAAATTCATATAGTTCAAAATATGTCTACCATATACGTAAATTTTCCCGTGTTTAAAAAAATATGATCAAATTTTAAAAAATGTGCGATGGTGCCCCGGTGTCCCCTACAGTACTAATGGGTTAAGATGTGGGCGATTTAATTAAAAGACAGCTATCTGTAGTTACTGTACCATGTTTACAATTAGATTTATGTTCTTCAACTCGTTATGGTCCTATGTCGAGCTTGATTCGTCATCACGTCCCAGCAAATTATACGCCGAATTTGACTCGACCCTACATATTTTTGAAAGTGATTCGAATCTGTTTGAGGAATATTTTTCATAGTATCTGAATTGTATATACATAGTTTGATTGCATATGGCTGACGAAGTTAGTGTGGCCGAGTAATAAAAGGAAACCTTGTCCAGCAGATGGTATGGCTATTGAAACCCACAACATGTGTTTACAAAAACGTAGCACAATATGTGTCAAGGTCATCGTCCTAAACAGTGTTGTGAAGGTTCACTCTGCGGTTGTCTCTGTATGTAGAAATTAACAAAAACATTTCTTTGACAGTTCTTAACAGTTTCTTTATTTAATTTTGTTTATTCATTTATAGTTTCTGTTAGTGGGTATTTTTGAAAAAAGAATCTACTCCTCGATAAAAAATAAATGACTTTTTAAAAATAAATGCAGTTCAGTGATAGAATTAAACTAATTAATGATTGATATCATGAACCTAACGAAATTTCAAAGATGACCTTAGCCTATCTTCAATCTAAGAAATGCTTTACATATTAGCAAAATATTTCTCCGTATTTAGAGCGAATATTTTTGCGGCTTTAGATGTAAAGGAAAAGTTTGTGTATGATATCTGATACTAACGACAATAGTCATTGAAATTGAAGAGATGAACTATAAGTATAATTAATATTTTCCTTATTAATAACTTTCTAGTAAAGTTTAGTTACTTTCTAGAAAACAATGACCGCAAAGTAAAATTTTCACCACTCTACTCAAGGCAACAATTTTGACAAAAAATTATCGAAATCATAGATAATCCTAACTCTTTTTTGTAAATATTTATCTTCAACTCCGTCTTATCAATTCGAAGGGTTTCGAGAAAATAAAAATGACCTAAGCGAAGGTCCTCTGACGCGTTCATTATGCGATTCGTTATGCACAGCTTCTACACCTGAATGTGCAAACTATCGACGTCTCAAATATATGTACTGTAAAAACACTAGACTCATAATGTAACGCTTACATTCAATTTACTGTTGAATGCCATTGGTGCGTAGAGCAGTATTCGGCACGGTTGGGGCCCCTTAAACGCTTGCTTCCCCCACCAACCTTCCTTTTGTATACTTCGCAGCCTCGTCGCGTTGATTGGTGTCTCGAGTTTTCGTTGCCCCATATATAGTGACACATACAGTGGCTCCCACTAATATTAGGACGCTTTTAAAAATCGTATAACTTTTTTAATATTGGACCATACGATTTGAATTTTTTTAAGAAGTTAGCACAATTGGTTTGCTACATAAAGTGAGAAAAATTTTTTACCAAAATTGCAATTGGTCGAAATTGCAGAGAGAATACTAAAAGTTGTATTTTACAACTTTTTTATGTAGACTTTCATTGAAAATTTAGAAAGTACGATTTGTAGATCTGTATGAATTATACATATTCTGAGAATTTCATCAAAATCGGTCAACGTTACAATGAGCTACAGATGTTTTAAAATAATCACATAAGGGCGAAATTCCCTGACAAGGCCAAAATTCTGCGACTAACCCTTAAGCTTTCATCGTTAAACATTTGTAGCTCATTGTAACGTTGACCGATTTAGATGAAATATTCAGTATATGTATAATTGATACACATGTACAAAATGTACTTTTTAAATTTTTAATATAAGCCCGCATAAAAAAGTTGCAAAATACAACTTTTAGTACTTTCTCTGCAATTTCGACCAATTGTAATTTTAATCAACCATTTTTTTCACGTTATGTAGCGAACCAATTGTTCTAACTTCCCAAAAAAATTCAAGTAGTATAATCCAATATTGACATTTAAAAATATTAAAAACTGTAATTTTCATTGTTGGGAAATATAACAATTATGAAACGGAAGTGATACTGTTTGTATTATTTTGACGAATAAACATTAAAACTGTAGGGGAGTTCCCCTACCTCCGAACAGTGGTTGATACCAAATGAAAATGATACCAAATATGGTATAATTCCGATGATATTTACTTGTGTAACGAACGACAATAGTTACTTCCCACAATTATATTAACGGAAAATTAATGTAAATATGATCCGAATTGTATCGTGTTTGGTATCATTTTAATCAGAAAAATTCAACAAATATATTGATGAAAGTATCGTCAAAAAATAATTCATAATAAAAAAGTTAATGTTTTGATTTAAAGGGCTGAGCTCATGCCAGTCTTTCATCTTTCCCGAATACTTCGACTCTCCGCGTCTCTTTCTTTCCCATATGCTGTTCTTCTTTGGTTCTGAAACTTTAATCGTTCGTTACACAAGTAAATAGCGTCGGAATTATAATATATTTTGTGTCATTTTCATTCTAAAAATACTACGAATATATTGATGGAAGTCCCATAAAAAAATAGTTAAAATAAAAAAATTTTCTTATTGAATTAGTAGTGGTCTCCTTGTAAAAAATTATTTGTTATAGCTATTTATGAAGTCTCTGAATATTTTTTTGTGCGGTCCGTATCTACCGCACAAAAACAGGTTTGACTGTACTAGAACACTAGAAGCGGTACTTGTGAACCGGAGAACGATCTGCGTAGTTTGTTTAGAAAATAGTGGAGAAAATTGGATTCAATGTTCAAGCTATCAAACCGACTACATCACCGCTTGCTTGTAGTGCCACCTTGCGGCTCCGCTCATTAGACAATACGCGACGCTAAATACACAAAAACTCTTAAAATCGTTCTTCTTTAAACACGCAGAAATTTGGAACCATTGAGTTCCTAACATTAAAAATTGTATTTTTAGCATTTTCTCGTCAAAATCTATAGGGTCATATAAAAAAAAGTTAAAAGTTTTTGGGTCCCGTAAGTGAAGTTTAACGTATACCTGTGATGTTGAAACGGTCTTGATTGGCACTTAGATTAAAAAGATCCAGTAAAACAATGCTTAATCCATTTGCATCGTTAGCGTATATATACGCTCAATTTTCCTGGTCACTATCACCAGAGCGTATATATACGCTCAATTTATTTTTTCTTATAATGCTGAAATATGAAGTTCTTTTACTTGTAGTCATTTTTGTACCTAAATTAATTAATTAAATATAATAAAAAAAAAAGTTTGGTGATAAAGACCTTCTCTTCATATTTCCTTATGATGCAAATGGGTTAATATCATCGGTATTTGATTTGAGAAAATTTTACTTTGTGAAATTGTTTCTAGCAAACTGAAACTATATCAGAAAATTTGCGCTCTGTGGAAGAGTCAGAATAACTGCAAGAGTAATGATCGAGTGGACCGTCGCCGAGCCGAATATTACAAAGGATTAAGGAGTGCTTCGGTTCCTTAACGACGCGACGGAGACAAATATTTGAATTACGGTAACAAATATATGCAAATATCGATCGAAGAACTTCCTACGTGACCACTGAGGTGTTCTGCACGTAAACAATCTGAAACAATGTGTGAAAACAAAAACTGTAGGCAAGCGCTTTCACTCTTCGGGGACGACGTTATGCGATGTTACATATGTTATAATGATCTCTTGATGATTTAGAATTTTTTATATTTTTCCTAGCTATTTCCAAATTCTAGTAAGCGAATAAAAATACACGAAAACAGGTCGCATCTAATAATTTAACCTTCTATAATCAATTTTTAAATATTTCTCAGTATCAGTACCGTGTATTGATGTCGGGTCCGAGGGGTTAAAAGCAAGCATGTGGTATATATGGCGTATGTGTACTGCGACCAGTGAAAATAAATCGCGGTCATCGACGAACGCAACGTGCGCTCTTGGTGTGCTACATATTCGAGGAAATATACAATCGGTGCATTTCTAAATTGATTTAAGCAGGAACAGGGGGCGCTACAAAAGGTTTCACACAATTGGGTGAAAATTTCAATATTTCTCCTAAGACACTAAATCATAATACAGTCAAACCTGTTTTGTGCGGTAGATAGGGACCACATAGAAGAAACCGCACAAAAAAATATTCAGAAACTTCATAAATAGCTATAACAAATCATGTTTTACAACATTTTTTACAAAATATGTCAAAGATTTACAAAATAGCGAGAAAGTGCTTTCCAAACAAAATAAATAATTAAATTACACATGGAAACATTTTAAAAAGATTTAATTTCTCATTTTAAGCATGGAGAAATTTTCAAAATGCACATAATTCAATACTACTGGTCGTAGTCCAAAACGCGCATCTTCTTGTGATGAGAACATTACAAGGGTGTTATATAATGCCAACACCGTTGGCATTCATATACCGCATCAAAAATATCGCACAAAACAAATCGTACAAGAAGAAAATCGCATAGAAAAGGACCGCACAAAAACAAGTTTGACTGTAGTTTGTATCGTTGGTAATGGCGACCAACTCCGGAAAATTGAGCTACATGGATTTTAACGAAATTCAAAATTCAAAGGACATTGAAATAAAGACAACGATGCACATTGTGCCCAATGGCTTTCAAGCTTATTGGTGGAGCATCCATATATGGAATATCCAGATTGTACGATCATAGCCAAACAGGAAAGTTGTGAATCCTGTGAAGAGTGTGTAGCCCTCCCTGCAGTCAAACCGAGGAGCTTACTTAGCTAAACAATCTCTTGAACAGACAAAGAACTAATTGGGTTATTACGGTGAAGGTGGATTAAGAAAACAAGAACCAAGGTAATCTCTCATGCTTTGTTCATGTCAATGAGCATAACAGAGCGAATCTGCCAATATTAGCCCAGACTAATCATCGCCAACCAAGGCGATATCGTCGCCATAATTATTCGGAATCATGGCAACCTTATCGCTTTTGATGGTCTTGAAATACATTTTCAAAGTCATTGTCGTGAACAACTTTTTCTTACCCATGTAACTGGCGCTGTTTACTTTTGTTAAGAAATATTAACGAAAAACACAAACCAATCGGAGCGCGGGTATAGCGGGCGGGCAAGTTCGTCAATGTTTTTTAATTATAAGAATACATTTTCTATTGTATTAATGACACTAGTTGAAGCGCGATATACAGGGTGTCTCACCCGATTTTGACATCTTGATTTCTTCGCTATTGTTAGTCCTACCAAAAAATCTCTCAGATAAGAATTAAATGGTGCTGAGTGGGGCTTAGTTTGGTGTTATTAGTTTACTCGTACGTGAACGCGTTAAGGTCATATGAAGGTCAACTTCGTTTCTTTAAATAGAATTATATACTTTTTAGTATACCAATCGACACAATTGGACATTCTTTATAAAAAAAAGTATTAATCTATTTATGTTGAAAAAATAGTCGTTTAGGAAATATTTCAATTTAAATAATACTAAGATATCATTACTGTCGTACTGGAGGATGTACCACTACATATTCGTCTAACAATGTGGATGCAACAAAATGGATGTCCGGCGCATTATGTTTTAGTTGCAAGAAACGCATTAAATCGTTGGATTGGAAGAGGAGGTCCCATTCATTCTTCAGCTCGATCCGACCCGATTTTGCGCCCTTCGACTTTTTTTATGGGGCCATTTAAAACTTTGCAGATCCGTCAAGTTTGCGTACCTAGCATTTGTAAAAAATAGAATCAGTAGGTTATGATCACGTCAGACGATTCCTAATCGATAGCCGGCGTGTTCGTCGAATTTTCAAACTCGATATTATCGAAAACAAAGCCTCAAACAAAAAAAATTTATCTCATATTTTTTACTTATTTTCTCATGTAGAATCACTCCCTCCACGGTGAAATTGTCAAGCATATAGGCTGTAAAAGACAATGCCCTCACACCGCAGCAGTGATTAGCCCCGCGTCACGTAATGATATAACTTCAAGTGGCGAAACTCCAATGTTATCTAATTAAAAACATCTGAATACACTACGCGTATAAAACTTCTCAGAAATGGCGTATTACAGTCACCCGTGTGGTACAACTCAATAAAATAAAAGTTCTACAGACGGTACAATCGCGTCGTAACAATCTGCAAACCCTAATTCGGTCGCACCGTTTATTCTATGAGGACCCTTCCTGCCGGGGTCCGCGAAACGTCCTCTACAGTACGATTACGTAGAACCATCCGCC
>CM052124.1:7326652-7342178 GCA_028454245.1 Halictus quadricinctus
ATGATGTTAGCTGGGAGGTGTCCTGTTGAGTACTCGCGTGATCCAGGCACCTCCCCTTTAGCTTAGGTGGGCGTGGGTTTTTAGTGGGTAGCCTTTGGGGGGTCCCCCTCCCCCAAGGGTAGTCCCACATAACCCCTGCTTCCCCCAGGGAGCCGGGGTATGCGAAAAGCATTTTCCCACGGAAAAAAAAAGTGTTACTGCCGATCACCTTCACTCTGCTCCATGCTATGAGACAAAGGTGGGTAACAAGAGCAGATTTCGGACGATTTTCGAGAGCTACGCCCCCTTTTCCCGGCCGTACGTCTAGCTTCCGACAACGGTTCTTGTTCTCCAGCCACTTGTTCTCTACAAATTCTTGTTCTCTACAAATGGCCTTCTACCCAGAAAAATGGAATAAATAAAATTCAACGTGTAAGATTCATTTGCTTTATTTCTGTTACGCAAAATGTTCAAAAATATTCCGTTGAGCTGCTATACATTTAAATGTATCGTAATACACAACATAATAACAGATTTGGTGTTGACAGGAAGACATTTATGATATACCTTCACCTATGCATTCGTACAGAATCGTGTTTATCAACTACTAGTTACTCTGAAGATCTTCTTGCTATCAGATTTCCACTGTTTCTAAGATTTCTAATCTTTCAGTTTATCGATGAACGTTTCACAATGCGTTACTCGAAGCAAGATAAGATTGATATGATTTTCATTTATGGAGAAAGTCGACAGTGTTTAAGAGAAGCAGTGCGGTTGTACAAGGACCGATTTCCTAATCGTAATTGTCCATCAGTTTCCGTTTACTCCAATTTGATAAATAAATTCCGTGAAACTGGTAGTGTTGAAAATAAAAAATGTGCGAAGGTGAGGACTTGACGGCTAAATGAATGTATAGCAACTTAAGGGAATATTTTTGAACATTTTGCGTAACAGAAATAAAGCAAATGAATCTTACACGTTGAATTTTATTTAATCCATTTTTTTGGATTGAAGGTCATTTGTAGTGCATATTGTGTTACCTGGATGAATTCGTTATTTTGTCAGCTACAACATTACGTTAACGAAGATATATCATTCCATTTAAAAAAACATCGATGACCTTGAAATCTCATACAAAAATGATCTTGAAAATTTTTTCCCTTACACCGTTACATGTGGCCCTTCAAACAGTGTAACTTTGTCCTAAGAAGTTTTTCTGTACAACGAAAAGTAACGGAGATATTTAGGTGTTCTGTTTCTTCACACTCACACTGTATTTATCAATTTGCCCAGTTTTAATGAACTATCTATAAAATCACGACGTGTATTGGTACTACCGTGGGAGTAAAAATTGTTTCTACACATGCAGAAAAACCTTGCGTTAGATCAGCGTTGTTCGAACCGCGGGAGAGAGAACATCTCTGCAGACTTGTCAATTCAAAGCTTACGGTTGCTAATATGTGTATTTTTAATAGTCATATTTAAACTAATATAGTCTGCGGATTTTTATACGAAATAAAAGTTGGCTGCTGCTATTGCAAGGGACAGGAGCCAGACAGATATTTGATTCTTAATTTAATCATTTTAACAAGCAGAAAATAATAAGTTGGTGTTTTTAAATTATTTCAATCTCTCTCTTGTTTTAAAATGCACCTACTTATTTTTGCTACAAATGCATGAAATTCACAATCTAGTGATCACATTAACTAATTGTTGTAATTTTTGTTCCAATGCAAGTGATATTACAATTGTTATTAGTACATAGCTTTGCGTTGGCAAATATGACAAATTTCCCGACATGCATCTGTGTGAAATAAGCATACGATTAATTTATCGGTAAAAAAGTGAAAGTGAAAGTCAGGTTCGTTGACCTGACCGCACATCCCTTACGTTGTCGTATACAGGGTGTGTCACCTAACTCGACCATCTAAATCATTTTGCTTGTTTTTTATGATAGAAGAACATTTCAGAGGAAAACAATAGTTGGTTCAGAGGGGCAAATGGTATGATAGACAAAAAAATTTGTTTAAGGTTATATATTTTGAGATTTCAAGGTCATCGAAGTTTTTTTTAATGGAATGATATATTTTTATTATCGCTGTATGATAGCCGAGGTCAAGACGAATCCAACGACTTGTAATATTATGACCTTCACGTGACCTTGAGTACTTAAAATTCATATGTTATCACCAACGATTCCACACCATACGTTTACACTCCATGGACGCTGGTGTACAACTTATCGAAGCCATTTCGGGTTTTCAGTGCACGAATAACGCATATTATGTGTATTCAGTTGTCCATGGTTAGACAAAGTAGCTTCGTCAGTAAGGAGAACGTCATAAAAGAAATGTTCATTTCTTTGTATTTATTACAATGTCCATGTACAAAAAGCAACACGATTCTCAAAGTAGTTGCCATGAAACTCCTGATGTAAGGAAATATGGTATGGATGAAATTTATAACGTTTCAATATTCGGGACACACTTGCTTTGGAAATGCCTAAAGAACGTCCAATTTTTCGACAACTTGTAGTAGGCTCAATGTTGACTGGCCAATACAAAAGTTTCGGCATATTCTCCAGTAGCAGGCTTTGACCGTTTTCTGTTCAGTGATTCAATACTCCCTGTTTTACAAAACAATTGAGAAGGATGATTTCTCTCAGGGTATCTTTCTGCGTACAGTTGAGATGCTTGTACTGAGTTACTTTTAGGCTCACCATAAACTAAAATTATTTCTATCTTTTCTGCATCACTGTGCACCATTGTTTCAGAGGAGTAACGTTATTTTTCGCAATCGAATATATCCCAATGAATTTCTTAAACGTACTGATTAGAGTCACCGAAAGGAAAAGAATTTGTATCAGTATTTACAATTTATTGTAAGCGTGTTGACAGTCATTAGTCAAGGTTCAAGAACACTTCTTGAAACCCTAGGGGAATCATGCCATTCTTATTTACACTATTTACATCAAGTCGCCTACTCTTATGAATTTTTCATACTCAAGGTCGCGTCGAGGTCATAACATTACAGGTCGTTGGATTGAAAAATATAACCTCGAACAAATTTTTTGTTTATCACAATATTTGCCTTTCTGAACCAACTAATTTTTTGCTCTGAAATTTTCATGTATCGTAAAAAACAAGCATAACATTTTAGGTGGTCGAGTTAGGTGAGACACCCTGCATACCTACCATCTACTACTAACTGTGCAGTTCGTTGACCTGACCGTACATCCCTTAGCTTTCAACATTGCCGTATACCTAAAGTCAGCTGTGCAGTTTGTCTCCGAATGGTCCAGTGACATACATCTCGAAGCAGCAAGTGCATTTACGGCTGAATAAACGACTTCGACTTGTTCACTGCATCACCGCGGTGCGACACCAACACTCTCCTCAGTGGATCCTGCTACCAAGCCGGACTCTCCCCGCCATCGCGCTCCATGGCCGCGCTCCAATTTGTCCGTGTTTTTCGTTAACAATTCCTTAACACGCTCGCGGACGTGAATGCTATAGCATTCATTTTCATAGTGATGCAAAATGACATGAATGCTATAGCATTCAAATTTTAAAGCCAATTTTTATTCATTTAATTTTATACCACCTTAAGTTTTTTTAATTAATATACATTTCAAAGTAATGACCAACTGTCATTACTAATGACAGTTAACTTATTATTATTGTTTATGTTTAGACAGATCTATCAGATTTCGGATAGTACAACTAGTTTCAAGAAAAATTGCCTGTCTATTTTTGCAGCTCACTGAAATTTTTACTGTCCATGAACGTGTTAACAAAGCCGAGGCGGAAATTTTTGCAAAGGAAAATTCCACTTGAAATGACCTCAACAACCACCCCTCAAACGGTTGTACGACATTTTTGGGACACCCTCTATATGTAGGCATACAATAGATATAAATCTTCTCTTTCTAAGAAATTATGAACTACAAACAAATTTTAGTCATTGAGAACAGAAAATAAATTGTAGTACAAGAGGTTAAAATCGCAATAAAATTTATGGTTAAAAATTTAGTATGCTATGAATTACAAAAACAGTTCGAAGACATCAAAGTTTCTTCTAAATCCAAACTTTTATAACACATGAAGTACTCAGAGTAACTGCAAAAAATAAACAACGGACAATTATTATTAACATTATGTAAATATTGAGTTATATTTATTATCATAGTATTTTAGAATGCAACTAACTAAACAATAGAAATAATAAACCCTTTGTTATTATACAAAATTAGAAAAATTGCGAAGAACACTTGTGCCGATTTATTTGCTTTCTAACAAAGAATAGCTCATACGTGAAATATACAAATGTAGATACCTAAGTTGTGCACAGTCAATGTAGAAGTATTAAATCGTTGCATTATACAGCCACGGAATACAATATGAAAGAGTTAAATTATCAATAAAATCAAGCCAATTGTTGAAAATAATTTTAATATAAAGAGAAAATAATGCAAAATGTTGTAGTTATTGATTCTATATTTCTGTGTGCATTCCATTGCTATAAATAATTAAATTGTCATTTCCATCTCTTCACAGATATACATATCCATAAACACTGTGTGTATTATATTTTGGAATAGCGATTTCCTAGATGTTAAGAGGGTTTCCTTGTACAGTGGGTTGGAAAAATTAAAATTTGTTTGCACTTTCTTGCATTGTAAGATTTCGAAAAAATATTTCCGAAGTTTTAAAGAATTCTCAAACTTGGCAACAGAACGCGCCTTGAAAGAAAGTAGTGCATCGGGACGTACACAAGTAAAAAGTAAAAACCTATGCGCTCAGCGATCAGCGTTCGTCCTTCTAACAATTCTTTCTCTCAATTCCCTAGTGTTTCAACTTCCTATTTGCAAATAAGTTGACACATTTTAGGTGACATGTAAACCGAAACCATTAGTTGAACATTGTTCTCGTACTAATAATGTAATATAAAACTATATCATCTTTTTTCAAGAGAATTCAAGGAATTGTGCGGATTCGAAGGTTTTGTGAAATCAAATCTCTGTGTGAGAAAATGTAAAAATATATTTAATTAGATCCTAGTAATACTAAACTTCGTTAAACTAACTATGCCAAAGAGGTCCGCTCAATACCACGCTGTTCTACACTATGTGGTCCAATTCGTTCTCTTCGACTTTCCAAACCACTTTGACCATTTTCCCTTCGTCAAGGGCTCTAATCGCCAGTCATTCTTTTCTTTCTCTATCTGAACAATAAACCTAACGTTGTCCGCGAAGGCTTGGAACACGGTTCTGCAGGCCATCGCCGCTCGCCTGCAAACCAACTGTGTTCCAAATGGCTCAGTCACAGATTACTTAAACCTAAACGCTCTTAAACGTTATAGTCTATTCGGACCCCACAGTACTAATATGTAATTTAGAACTGTATTACTAACATTGTCAAAATGTAAGACTTCTTCACAGTTAGAAATTTGCATTCTTTTTTCAAAGCTGTTTCTCTAAAAAAACTGCAAAAAATTTACAAAAAATTAATTTTGTCCTCAATTTACGAAGATATGTAGTTACGAAGTAACTGTCGCAAAGGTCTCTAACGTAACTGTCAACATTTTATCCCCACCACTGGAGGATCCCTCTTGGAACCAGTCAAGTAGTAAGTATCGGCGATACTCACGCTAGTGCAAGCGAAGCAATAGATTGCAACTTTAGAATTGTTGATTTTTTTATAAAAATTGTTGATTTTTTTATTAAAATAACACCAAACACGATATAGTTACGATCATAATTACTTGTGCAATAAGCGATTAAAATTTCGAATGTGAAAGAGGACAGCGAACAGTAAAAAGAATGTAACACGGCTTAACTGCACCATGGAAACCTAGAAATTTCTAACTTTTTTAAATATAGTCCAGTGGATCTTGATGAGAAAATTTAAAAAATCCAAGTTTTATTGTAAATGTTCTTGACAGCCAAGGCCGCCACCATATTGGAATGTACTCAGCGTCGCGCATCGTCTAATGAGCAGAGCCGTTAGGTGGCACCACAAGCACGCGGTGATGTCGGTAACGTAGATTTGTAAGCGTAGACATCTGCACCCCCTGACACAAACCTAAGGGTGTGTGTCCATTTGAGAGTAAAACTGTCGCGAGTTACACTCAAGAGTAAAAATTCGTCAGTGTTTTACAGTGAATTCTCATTACGAGTCAGTGCCAACCTTACAATTTGGAGTCAGTGGAACTACCCCTACCCACCGCGGTAAGCGGCCGAAGCTCAAGAACCGTCTCTCGAGCTACGCGCAACATTGTATCGGCGAAAGATATTTCCTCATTCTTCTTGTCACTATCGCTTAGTGCTATTCCATTCGCGCAATATAAAACACTGACGAATTTGACTCTTGAGGGTAACTCACGACAGTTTTACTTTCAAATGGACACGCACCCTAATATACGAACGTATATACCAATCGATGGCGCTCTTATCTGTGAGAAACGCTTAAAATCGCTAAACTTTACACACGTATAACTTTTGAACCAGTGTATTCCTGACATTAAAACTTGGATTGTTGGCATTTTCTTGTAAAAATGTACAGGATTGCATAAAAAAAAGTTCAAAATTTCTGGATTCCCAAGGTGAAGTTTTCTCCTATTTTTTAAGGAGTTGTTCATCACAGGGTAGTTTTCAATTACGGTGACTTTGTATTTAACACGTTGCATTGTATGACAATGTTATTACCCCGTGGATATATGCACGCAAAGGGTGGCTCACTTCGATTTACGCGAAATACACATTTATGTTGTTTTTTTTTTCATAATTGGATGGGTATATGTACATCTGAAGGTCATTAACGTTGTTTTAAAAATGGATGCATATATTTTTTATTGCACAAGCTGATGTACTTTGATATTGTTTACGAAAAAATGTTAATCTACTTACGTGAAAAAATTATATTTTCGTTCCTTCATTTATATCAAATCTATATCCACTTCACATCTTACATTAATATATCACGAAATAACAACATAACATACTGTATAGTTTATTCATCCGCAATTTTTGTTTGATTGAGAACGGGACATTGAACTATTCAGAAATATTGTTGAAATTGAATGCAAACGAATATGATCGACAAATTAATATCCGTGCATGCATGCAGTGCAAATACCGTTACGTCGTTTGCGTGATTGAAATCCTCGCTGTGGTCTAATTTGAAATTGTATGGAGTTTTACTAAATTTTATTATACTGGTTATAACTTATCTAGGGCATTTAACAGAATAATTAAATTGACAAGGTTGCGGCACCTTAGAAGGAAACGTGACATTTTATGTATAAAATATGCTTCTTCATTAAGAAGTAAAAACTTGAAAAATTACGAAATCAGAAAATGGCTCGACATGACGAAGATAATTATATCATTTATATGTACACGAAATTCTTTTTAATAAACATTGAAAGTTTATTTGCTTATAATTAAAATTACATTTTAATTATAAAAATATGTACAATAATATTGTATTGTTACAAAAACTGTGAGGAATCTAATGTCATAAGTACAAATTACTTTATAAAAAGTGAATAATAAATAGAATTATTCGAATGCTTGTAGTTTATACGTTGACTATACAAGATGTCCCAGTATTGATGGTGCAACCGTGAAGGGGGTGATTCTACATGAGAAAATAATTCGGTATGGTTCATACCGGAACCGCACCATAAGTTAAAACGCGCAGACAAACTGATGTAAAATTAACATCAGAAGCTGCAAAATAGTAATTTAAATTAATATACCTCGAGCAGCAAATGGATACCGTGATGGAATCTTTGGTCGGTAGGAGTCACACGTGAAAACGGGTAAATGATATTGTATAAATGGATAATTTATTTTTTAAAGGGGAACTTATAATTGCTCCCGAGTGAAAATGTCGCAGAGATTTTAACGTTACAAGAATTATTGATACAGAATAAGTTTTGATTCTGATGGGGCGCGAATCTAACAAGGAGAGGTCACAGTGGTTGGGTCGTCGATTTTAATTAAACTTTTTCTGGTGAATCTAGAGGGAAAATAAGCAGATCCATGTCCGAGCGTCTTTGACAATGTTCATTTTTTATAAAGATAATTAACATTTAATTTTATGATATCCAGAAAATATCTTGATATACTGGCAGTGGTACAGTACTAAACTCGTAACCCAAGGTTACATGTTCAAATCTCTCTAATGATTAATAATTTTTTTATTTTTATGGGGTTTCGCGTCGTTTTTTTTTTTTTTATTTTTCTTTTCACTTTCAATTTTTGATTCTTATTTGAAGTTCTAAGTTTGTTTCCCTTTTCTTTAAAAATGTGTTCTTTTTACTTTCTTTCTAATTTTGCTCTTTATTTATTGGTGCGGTGTACAGTTAAATATGTATATTAACCGTTTGAGTCCTACGTACAGCAACCGCACAGTTCAGATTTCATGTCAAAAAGACCCACTATATTTGACCGTTGTAGAAAAACGAGCATTATTGCGCCGCTTAGAGGGTGTCTCATTTAACTTCGCCGCCCCTTATAAGTTTGTTATTTATATAAATACAAAATATGTTTGCGGAAAATATTATCGTATTTAGAGGGGGGCGTAAGTCTGTGAGATTGAAGGTTATCTTAAGGTTACACTTTTTAAAATCTTGCGAACAGGGATATTTTTTTAAAAAGGAATGATTTGGTTTCTTATTGACATTTTGAAAGAGCGTTTCAAGATGAGTACAGTGACCTATTATGATGGTTATGCAGGCTCACTCGAGAACAATGTGCAATGTGAAGTAAATTGTTTACGGTAATGTATCCGGTAACTAACCGGTAATGTAGCTGCCCTTGAGTGACGCTCTTTTAAGAGTATTGTAAGTCTATTGAAAAAAAAACAATATCATTCCATTAAAAAAATATTGTAAGATTTGATTGGTTTGTAAGATTTCGGAAAATATAACCTTGAGATAACCTTCACCAACGCAGAATTATGTCCCCCTCTAAATACGATAATTTTCTGCCACAACATTTTTTGTATCCATATAAATAACAAAGTTATAGGGGGTGTAGAGTTAGATGGGATCAATGTCACCAGATTAAGACTTGTCTCCCACTCTAACCTTTCCCTGTTACGTCGCCATTCCCCCATGCTTTCTCCACGGCCCGGTCACGTGACACGTTTCGTCTCTGCCGTGCATGTGTCACAACGTCATTTCTTGTTGAAATTTTCATTTCTTTGCCTTCAAGGTCACCCGAAGGTCATGGTATACTAGGTCGTTGAATGTGTATTGATACGGGCTATAATACTGTTAAGTCAAAAATACAAAGTGCCATTCAAAAAAATGAAGGTGACCTTGACAATACTAAAAAAAATTTGTCTCGAACTTTTTTTATTGCAATGTATAGCCAATCGAAAACTGATCAACTTTTATTGAAAATATTTGTTTTTCAGATTATCGCAAATACTTGAAAAATCGTGAAAAGTGTTACGTGGGTCACTCTGTATTGTCACTCGTACAACGACGAGGATGGATCCTGGCAAAACTAGTTATTCCTTAATGTCACCGCAGGACTTCCAGGTTTTCCAAGCGGGTTCGGGATGCTTGCAGTTGGGGTGTTCACCACAGACGAGAAAATCCACATCGACAGCATTTGAATATTGCAGCCTCATCCACTTACTCCGTCTGCGCGTAAACTGTACACAGTAAAGGGTTGTCCCCGGCTTTGAAGATCAAGAGCATTTCAGCTTGCGCGCATGAGAAACACTGGTTATTACGAGAGAAGATGGATGACTTCGGTGGGGATTCCTATGCGAAAAAGAAATATTATTCGGGACAAGTCTGTCGTCGCGGTTACAAATGGGGGCTACAGGCACCAAGATGCAAAGCATAACTCGAGGATACAATCTACCGGTAGATAACACATAATACACATTCCATATATTTACAATTATTGGGTTAGTAAATACATTCTAATATTGCGTTCTTCTTGGTTGACATGTAGAGCGAAAGAATAGGTGGAAAATGCAAGTGTAATTGCACAAGTAAAAATTTGAATAGCTTCAATTCAAATACATACAATCAATCACAGTGTAATATTTGGCCACTTTTAAAAGAATAACATTTCTAGACGATAACTTTTTTAATATTGAACCATACGATTTGGAATTTTTTTTGAGAAGTTAGAACAATTAATTTACTACACTATGTGAAAAAATTTGGAAAACAATGCAATTGGTCGGAATTACAGACAAAATACTGAAAGTTGTTGTTTACAACTTTTTTTATGTGAGCCTATAGAGGCAAGTCTATATTGAGAGTTTAAAAAATTAATTTTTTAGATCTGTATCAATTATACATATTCTGAAAATTTCATCCAAATCGGTTGATATAGGAAAAAATGACGACATGGACTGAAAGACGTAAGAATCCTTAGATTTATTTATCACAGTTACATGCCAAAAATCGCGAAGAACAGCAATTGTGTTTTACAAACGTTTGTAGCTAACTGAAACTTTGACCGAATATGTATAATTGACACAGATCTAAAAAAAGTATTAATTCAATTTTCAATATAAAGCCACATAAAAAAATTGTAAAAAAATAACTTTTAATATTTTCTCTGCAATACCGAACAAGGTTAAACTTTTCCTTAGGAGACCACAAATTTGGGACTTTTTTTATATAATCCTGTAGATGTTTATGAGAAAATGGTAAAAATGTAAGTTGTAAAGTTAGGAATTTACTGGTTCCAAACTTATACGTGTATAAAGTTGAACGATTCTAAGCGTTTTTGATAAGTATGGGCGCCGCCATATTGGAATTCGGATATCGTCCAATGAGCAGAGCCGCGAGGAGGTTAGGTTCGTTGGTGGGGTGGGGGAGGGCAGGCCGTGAGGCCACCTAGAATATGCTAGCAAATCTACGTTATCGACATCACCGCATTCTTGTGGTGCCACCTAGCGGGTCCGCTCGTTAGACGTCGCGCAACACTGAGTACATACCAACATGGCAGCGCCCTTTGTCTTAAACTGAATTTGATACTTCTCCCACAACGTAGTCACCTTCCAGCGCGTTGATTTTACCACCTCCTTGTCTCATGGACAATATGGAAACTATAGTATATTGTAACTCAGAAGAGTGGGTACAGGACTTCGGTACACTAGTGGTAATGAAGTTATGAACATGTCCAGTTTTCGATCTTTTCTATTTTTTCTTTTCTTGACGTGGGCTGCTGATTTGATAGTAGCAGATTATTCTTATTCTAGTCATCTTATCCTGTCTGTTTCCAGACGCGCCACAGACTGCCACAGCCACTGTTGCAACGGCTCGCTAATACTTCGCTGAAGATTCACAAAGAGATTCTTCAGGGTCGGCGCTGAATTTCCAATAACGGACCTATATATCTTGGACGAGCCTCAATATTACAGAATTTGTCTCCTCGGCGACAAAGCGCGACAACCAATGTTGCACCGAGGCGTTTCTCAGCAAGATCTTTTATTTAGAACTTATGTGTGTACATTAAATACTAAATTGTATTAGAATTTATGTACATTGAATACCGTATTTTGTTGGTACTTATGTACATCAAATACAGAATTTTATTTATTATGAATTACATTCTATACTATTTAAGGGAAACTAATCCGTAAAGTTCCATCTTATAGATTTCCCCAGAGATTGTATCGTTATCAACAATTACAGTCGTTTATTAGTAACAATATAACCGATTTAGCCCGATTGACACGACAAATTAGTAGCCAATTGAGCACTCAATTTCAAGAATCCGCCTTCAGGGTCGTAACACTGTGGTAGAAAGAAGTTCTAGCAACACACTTTGAATTTAATAATATTTCGGTGACTCACCATAATTTTTTAAATTACAATGTTTAATTAAAAACTTCATTCTTTATCAGGACGGTCAGCGGTAAAAAGAAGAACGACAAATGAAATTTTCCAATTCCGATTCCGATTCCTTGTATGACCTTCAACGATAACTCGCTGAATTCGTCTCAACACTGGCTATCACATCGTGATAAAAAAAACATAGCATTCCATTTAAAAAAATGGAGTTGACCTTGAAATCTCCTCTATGGCTCCACCCACGCAGAAAATGTTTGTGTCACAATATGTCCCCCTCTATACCGTGTAAGTTTTCTACATAACATTTTTTATATTATTACAAATAACGGCAATATTCAAACTGGACATTATATATTCTACAAACAATTGGCCACTACATGACGAGCTCCGATTTTTTAATTTTTTATTTAAAACATTGTATTAACAGAAAATCCGTTTTTTCCAAAACTTCCCCATTTTTGCAAGTTTACGAATTTTAATAAAAGAAGAATGTCATGTTGCGCGTGTTTGCATAAACTAACGATTCCATTTTGATTTTTTTGTTTGAGATCATTTTTGTGGACTGTACGCTGCACGACGCATTTCCAGGATGCCATTTCCAAGCCGCCATTGCACCATTGATATTAACGATTAAAATTTATAAGAAATATTTTTGTTTACATTACAATGTTAATAAATCTACAATCTACAAATTACATTTTTCAAAAAAGATTCATGAAAAACAGGCCATTTACACAAGGTTCCTCCCTTAACACGAATGTGAAACTCAACCATGTACAGGGTGTACAAAAAGTAATGATCATCCGTCCTAAAGGTGATTCTACACCTCTGGATCAGCTTATATCTAAATCACTATTTGTTTGCGACATATGGTTCCTTCCAAACGTTTTCTCTTCTCGACGAGTAGAACGTTTTGATGTAAAAAAACTTTAACAACAATTTTCTTTGTTACAAACAATTTTGCAGCAAGTTTGTTTGGCAAATGTCCAGCGATCCGGAGGTGTAGATTCACCTGTAAGACGGATGACCATTACTTTTTCTACACCCTGTACAGTAACACTATAGGAGAAAGTATTCACAACGCTGCTGTAACCCGTTAGAAAGCAAATTAATCAAGTTGATGGCACGATCTCAATGTGCAGATCATCGGATTAGGTGGGTTACCTAAGATATTAAAGAACCGTATCCTAATCGGGTTAAGGTTACAATCCCTGACTGGAACCGATATTAGGACCGTTATTATGGCAGCTACAGAGACCGTATTAGAATGGTTATTAGAATCAATATCGCAGTTCTGAAACTGATATTTGACGCGACATTATAATAATTATGGAACCAATTCTAGATCTGTAATCGAAATTTATAGATTATGTGTTAAAAGTAAGGGTACCAATCATTTAAAATAGATAGTACTCGCCAATCGGAAAAAGAATTTCTGAATAAACGTGGACCCAAAAAATAATACTTTCAAAGTTATAAACAATTTATAATAAAGTTTTATAAAGAAGTTATATAAAGTTTTATAATAAAGTTATAAAACACAAATCTATACTCTCGTGTTACACGCGTCACCAGAGAAATTTTAGTTTCCAGAGTTTTATTATTTCAGTTACCTTACTTATAGATATAATCCTGATTATAATCAGCGTCGGTGTTATAATCAATTTTGTTGTTATCACTACTAATACAGCTTTGTGGGCGGCAAAACGAACAGCAATGAAATATTATTACATGAATTTTAGATTGTCTTCGAAACAAATTGTTGATACACTGTGTTTTTAAGTTTTGTAGTAAAAGAGAAATTAATTGACTCGAAAAATAAGTCGAAAATGCCCAACCAAAGGTTGGTGAAATGTGAAAAGTTATCGAGTACGCGTGTAATCGAGAAAAAATCGGTTGACGTGTCTGCTCATGCCCGGCCGATTCTACTTCTCGTAAGTAGAGTAAGATGGGGTCAAACGTCTGACGGATCAAAATTCTCGACATTAAAATTTTCGTCAATTTTTTACTCGAAAGCGAAAAACGGCCCTGCAGTGCCATCTGCTGCCTCTCACCGTCTAAATAGTACACAAAGCGATATTCAATCGATTGTTTACGAATGAGGGTTTGGAAGTCGGGGCTTTTAACTCGCCGGACTTTTGACCTAACCCTACCCCACTAATGGCACGCAAATCCGACGAATTTTCGCAATCGATTTTGTCGAAAAAAAATCTATTCTGCATTTTTGACCAATTCTTTCATACCGAATCACTTCTTTTCCGAACCTATTGTAATACGACGTTACAAACATTCTTCAGTATGTATTTCTTTGTTTGTCGAACTGTGCACTTAATTATTTCAAATTAGTTATGTGGTAGGCTTTTCAGTCTACCTGCTATTTTAGTTGGCTTTTCAGCTTTAAAGTGTAATGTAAACCGAAAAGGGTCTTAACTTAAGTCCAATAAAAAATGTATGGATGACACGAATGCAGTTAATTTATGTAAAAAAAAACCTAATAAAAATAAATTCTATGTTGCAGAAGTTGTAATTGAATAAAATTACACCAATGGTTGAAAAAATTTGAATGAATCAATGACTAAACGCACAAAAACGGTTAAACGCGCACGTGGAAATGTAATTAAATATTAGATAATACGAATTTTAAGTAAATTATTGTTCATTTCTTACAATGTAGATTAACTGCAAATTTATTTGGCCGAATACTTTTTTCTAGAGATTCCGTTAGCCAAATACTTCTTTCCAAGCAATATTTTGTTTGCTCATTATTTATTAGTAAATGATAAAAGAAGGTCCAATTTACTTTCGTATGTATATTTACTTTTACACTAATTTTATGTTACTGTAAGATTTGTTAATATCATCTACATACGTAAAAGCAATTTGTTATTCTGTCGTTGTCGTTTCTGTCGTTTCTGTGTCACAATATCACGTGACTAACCCTGTACCGGCAGAGAGATGGAAACTTTTTCCCCTCAATTCCTGCCCCCCCCCCCCATCAAGCGACTATGTATATGCCTGCGACGAATGCGCCTTCCCAAAGCAATATTGAGAAACTATTTATGATGCTTATAGTATGAACTACGATACGTGAGGTATTAGATCGTTCTAGTTACTAGTTAAATGTAGGTAATTATTTAAACCAATATATTGTATTTCTTATCTTCTCATCTCAATCCAGCCATATCAACGTGTAGAAACAACTATTGGGACGAGACCGTGCCTCGTGATGACAGGAAAGAGAATAATATAAAAAATACGAGAGGTATGTATAGTATGCATGTCCTGTTCTAGGTTAGAAAACAGACTATGTGCAGTAGCAACAGTTTTTTAAAATTATGCCCCCCCCCCCCAACATACTCCAGGGTCATTGAAATCGGTGAGGAATACCCTATTGTAAATAATTAGCGGATGTTTATTTATATCATATCGTATTACGTGAAAAAAATTGGTATTTCTCAAATTCGTATTATTGCGTTTGGCCGAACACTTATTATCAAGGGTAACACAATAAGGATGCCAATCAAAACAGAAAAGTGTCTTTGCAACAATACTAAATATTAATCGCGACAAATAGCGAAAAAATATATTTTTACAACACGGGAATAGCACAAAAAGACGTACAACAAAAGCATGCAATTATGAATAATACTGTTTTATAAAATACCACTTGTAATAGACAAATCACTGTGTTACATCATTAAAGTATATA
>CM052124.1:7342278-7355186 GCA_028454245.1 Halictus quadricinctus
CATACAAGATTTTCGAATCGGTGGAATTTCGTAGCACGTGGTTGTCGTGAAATAAAATTCCGCACTCGTGCGGTAATTCGGTACGTGACAATCATCTCGTCGGGACGAGATTTGGCGAAATGCGGATGGACGGCGCGATCACAATTTGACTGTCGCGATACTTCCCGGAACGAAATGGACTTCGACGCGCTCGACGCACGATACGCGAGCTCGCGTGTTCGTGAGGGCACGTGGTCGGCGTCGAGCCTACGCGTTCGATATTACCCGTGAAACGGTGTTCGAAACGAAATACGAAAACGACTATACTCCTCACGTCCGCGACTCCTCCGAGAAAGACTTTCGAATCTTTAGCTGACGAGGAACTGCCCAAATACTCTAAGCACCTTCGACTTAGGCGCGAGCTAATGGCTAGGACCGTGAAACGCCTCGACACACACGAAATACAGTGTTTTCCCGATATACAGGGTGTCCCACGTAACACTTTCCACATTTTTCAAGTACTTGCGATAATCTAACAAACAAATATTTTCAACAGAAGTTGATCAGTTTTCGATTGGCTATACATTGCAATAAAAAAAGTTCGAAAAAAATTATTTTTCAGTATTGTTAAGGTCACCTTCATTTTTTAAAATGGTATTTTGTATTTCTGACTTAACAGTATTATAGCCCGTATCAAGACGCATTCAACGACCTAGTGTACCATGACCTTCGGACGACCTTGAAGGCAAAGGAATGAAAATGTCAACAAGAAATGACAGTCTGCTTGAATGGGTGATAAGGACTCTGGCTTGGCCACCACGATCCCCTGATTTGTCACCACTTGATTTTTTGCACGCTGAATGTCGTACCCGACCCGTATTATGTTTACACTCCTTGGCGTCCGAGGACTCTCGAACTTCGAGGCCCCTCATGGGGTACATCCCGCGGTAGTGGGGATAGTTCTGCGACTTTTATCCGCCAGGTATTTGCAACATATATCGAGAAAAGACTGTAGAGAATGAGATGGGAAACGTGTCGTTCTCACTCGAAAACTATCGAGCCACCTCGCGAAACCAAATCAAAGAGGATCACTGGTCGGCCTGGCCTCGACCTTATTAGGACGTCCTACGGGCTCGACCTGGGCCGCTTCGATTGTCTTTTGCTTCGCTACGACACAGGATTATACGGTACGCGAGATCTAAGTACACAACTAACCGCGGCGGAAGCCAAACATGACAGTGATCCTTCGATTTTCGGTAACGCGACACGTTTATCTTTGTTTTCCCCTACGCCTTATCCGGTACATGCCTAATTGGGCGCGCCTCGCACGCGAAATCCTAGATTGCTGGACCGTGCCCGCGAGCGATCCTCGGGCCCCGGATCATACCGTGAAATACCATAGCGGTCGTATTATAATAATATAATATAATTAATATAATATGTTCGACCCCTATACTACGTATTACTATTCGCAATACTCTAGTGCCGTTAATTTCTACTCCCGTCCACGACCATACTATTCCTGAACTCATATATTGTAGTAAAAATGACTAAAAATCTGAATAAATACATTTCTGTTTCTCCTATAAAGTAATTAAAAATAGTCGCTTTTCTTCTTTAAACTATAATTGTATATGCGCACCCTCTACCGTTGTAACTGAAATGGCAGGAGTTGCAGTCACTAAAATCGTCGCTAGATGGTGCAACAGATATTTGATGGTATAGTACAGGCCTGGGCAACTTCTTCCCCGCCTTCGCTTGGCGATCCCCACTACAAGTGTGCCAGTACCCCCACCACTGGCCACTTCATATTACCCATTTTTTCATGTTTGTTTTATAAGAAAATTTATATCGATAAAGAAAACTTTGAAATGTAATTTTTTAGAGAAAAAATAGTTTTCTCAAGAAAATATTTCGGAAGTTCTGCTACAGGACACAGTAATTGGTGTGTCCCTTACCCTAGTATGAAGAGATTTCAGTAGAAAGTGTTTAATTGAGTTGATTGCGAGAAAGTAAAGTCATGTGTGATTGCTTGTTAGCTCTATTGTTCATCTGTTTGTTCACTGTTCGTTTTAATTATCAGTCGCGACACGACTGCGCGGTGTGACTTCGTCGTAACGTTTTCGTCGCCGCGTATAATTTGTTAAAGGCGCGTTAACAAGGCAAGCAGAAATTTGTTCGGAGGATTTCGTGCGACAATGCCGACGGATTCAATTATTAAGACGGGAAACACAACAGTATTATTCACGCAGCGCAATAGAATTCGAAGTGGAAACATTTTGCCTCGAAATTAACCAGGATTCGTATGTTTAGCGACAGACTGCCAGTGTAAAGTTTAACGTGCCCGTGCGAAATGGAAATTAATTAGACCGTTGGCATGAGTATAGCTGAATGCGTGCTTGGAGTATACCGAAGTTGCTGGATGGTGTAGAGATTAGTAATCATATGGGTTAATGAGATATTGATTTACGCCAGACATCGTCTCACACAAATAGAGAAGCAATTTAAATTCTCTATATGAAGTACATGTTGTTATCGTGTGACTAATTCTATTCGACATCTAACGGTACAGTGTACAGGAATTGACGGTTGAATCGCTCAATCTTGAAGGATGACGAATAAAAGGATAAACGATGAAAACAATAGAGGAAGTTCCTCTAATGACAGACGGCACCTAATGCCGGACAGTGACTATATCTTCAACATTTGAAACTCTAATGAGCTAGGGTAAGGGACCCAAATACTGCGGGAGTACCAATTACTGTGCCTATATTGATTATACTTCTTTTTAAAGCATAATGAATATTAGAAAAGGGATATTAAATTTTTGCATTAAAATTAGTTAATATAGGTGTTATATATTTCTTTTTCAATATTCATTATGCTTTAAAAATAAGTATAATTAATATAGGCACAGTAATTGGGTCCCTTACCCTATGGAACCTGTAATCACGTTTAGACTAGGCTGAACAACTTAGGTTACTCAATGTAAACTTTGGTAGTCTACTGAAAGGTGAGTGAAAATGAATATGCTACAACACGGGTCTATCCAGAAACATATATTCTCTAGGAAACACTAATCTTTGATCCGCGCCGAACGTAGAAAAGGACAGCGTACCTCTAGAGGCCTCGGTCGCCGAGAAGTGTAAACATACATGTCTACACGATGTATGTCCAAAACACAGGTCTACACGCGTCTACACGGGACAAGTGGTCTGAGAGATTGTACATACATACTATTCTTTGATACACTACCGAACGTAGAAAAGGACAGCGAATCTCGAGAGGCCTCGGACGCCGAGGAGTGTAACAGTACGGGTCAGGTATGTCGGTGTGAGACCAGGAGACCACTACTAATCCAATACCAAAACTTCTTTATTTCTTACTTTCACCAACATATTCGTGGCATTTTTCTAATGAAAATGATACCAAATATGATATAATTTCGATGATATTTACGTGTGTAATGAATAGACTGCGGATTTTATGCATTTATGACAAAAATGGGTAGGCGTAGTTTATAACAGTAAAAAGATTCGAAAAAGTTTGAAACGCTGTTACATTATTTTCAACCTATTAAACATATGAAAAAAGAAAATAAATTTCTATTTCACTTCAGTTTGTTGCAATTCAGGTAGAAAATGTTTAATTTGCACAAAGATCCGCAGTTTAGTAATGAGCGATGAAAGTTTCGGACGCAAAGAAGGATAGCGAATGAAAGACTGACGTAAGCTCAGGCCTTTAAATAAAAATTTAAACTTTTTTATTTTTTTTTTTTGTTCAGTAAAGAATTTCCGTGTCAGCCAAGCTGTCCCTTCGCACGTCTTCGGCGGTTTTGTAATGGTGTTTCTCGCAGAATTCCTGGATCCTGTGACAAGCCTCTTCCAGCATATCCATGGGCACCGTAATGACCAGCCTCATGTAGGATGGATAATCGAAGCACTGTTTAAAAAAAGATCGCGGACCGTGTAATCAGTGGCGAACATCGAACGAGTTGATACAGGATTTAAACGGCGTACCTGGCCCGGAAGGCAAAACACGGACTCCTCCATTAGTAGTCGCTGCACGAATTCCAGATCCGAATTAAATTCCGGAAAAGAGGGTAGATCTATGTAAACCTGGAAACCGATAGGATAATTTACAGCCAGTAAATTGCAACCAACCGGCCTTAACGGCACCCATGTTCACGAGTACGTATAAATCGCGCTCAATACCCAGTTAATTATACGAAATTCTCCACGAAAGATATCACTTCTGATTGACTTATCAAGTAGTAGGTACCTATACGTCGAATTCGAAAATGTGATGGCACATTTTGGCGAACGCGAATATGCTTTTATTTTAATACTAATGAAAAGTTCAATTCAACAAATTTGCACAGTTACTGTAGAAACAGTTTACAGTTTTCTTGAAAAAAGAAAAGAGATAAAATTCTTTATTAGGATATATATTTATTAGGAATATTAGGTACGGTACTATGAAGAAAATTGTACTACGCTTGGTCTACTTTAAAATGGATGATATGAACATGAACTGTACCGAGCACAGAAGGGCACTACAATACGTAATTTATAAAAAATTACAAGAATTGAATTTATTTAGATTTCCCGCGATTTTTATAGAAATATGTACTTCAAGAAGTTTATTTAATAATTTGGTAATTATTTACGGTAGGATAGACCTTCAAATATGTTATTAAAGTAATCATTCTGAACAATTTTTTCCTATACATTACCAATGACTACATTTCCACTTTATCCCCCTTCATCCCCCACCCCATCTAGCCCAGACATAACCGAAATTCGTTCAAAATAACTATACTATATAATAGTTGACCTTAACATATTTCAAGGTCTTTAAGATCGCTGGGTTAGGTCGTATTGTAGCTTAGAAAACGGTTTTTCAGAAAAAGTTGTATAGAATTATACCTCCAACAATATATTTCAAGGTCATTGAAATCAGTGAGGAATCCCCTATTGTAAATAATTGCCAATAATTTCTAATGGACACACTTTTATAATTTCAATAATTATAAAACAAAAAGTGTGAAACCGGTTGTGATACGGTTAGAGTTAATAATGATATCATACATAATATAAAGTAAAAGCAATACAAAACCAAATAAAACACAACAACTGCGAGAATGATACTGAAACATGAGAGTTTTCATCAATTTTAAAATAATGAAAATACCACGACAATCAGCAGAAATCAACGTGATGGAAAAGATATGGGATTAATTGAAAAACGACGTTCGATTATTTAATATTCTATAGAAACAAATAATAAAAATAAATGAAAAGGTGTTCTGAAAATTTAGTTAAACAAATTATATATTACCATCATGTACATTGCTCCCGTTGGTATTATTGGTTTTAATCCAGGAATTTTTACTATACAATTGTATGCCAACTTTGAGTGACTCTGAAATCATAAATATAATTAATAATGAAGAAGGTCTACATAAATTCGCCCTTTTCTACTCAAACATTTGAAGTGTAATTGTACTTTGAATGTTACACTCTAGAAAATTGATGTTTATGGGATACTTCTATATATTTCCAACATTATACAAGGTGTGACCAAATAACATGTGTACGCTTACACGAGGTAATTCCTTATAAAAAATTAGGAAAAAATTATACAATAAAATCTTTTCATTCCAGGATTAGTTTTTGGGAAAATCCGGTTTGAAAATTTGTCTCTCTCGTGCATACTCGGTTACTAGCAGAGAGGGAGCAACTTTTTCTCCTCAATTCGTGCTCCCTCCCCTCATCTGGCAACACTGCGTAAATCTCGTTTCGCTAGCTTACGACGATACTCAGAAGCACTGGCGAAATTGATGTTGATTACAAATCCTCGTTGAAATAAGATGAACGATCGTTCGTGGTAACAATCTATATACAGGGTGAAGCACTTAACTTGACCACCTCGAATAACTTCTAAATTATGCGTTGTATAAACTAATTATTTGTACAGATGTTACATTCGAGTAGTATCAAGGAAGACATGATGTAGTACATCTATACAAGAGCACATCTATACCTACATAAAACATTGAAATAATCAGTTCCAAATATTTTAAAATTCGTAAAATAAAATGTTGTTTCGTTTTTCCTTGAATTCAGTAGCTTTTAAGTGGCGTGTAAACATTGTTTGCAATCATGATATGCCTTATATATTGCCCAACGAACCGTATCTCAGTCCAATAGCAAACTTCATTTTTTCATAGACTAAACATTGAATAAAAAAATGTTGTTCTATATTTTTTTCTCATTTTTCATAACAAATATCCTCGAAGTATGTACATGTTATTCGGTTGGCCCCTGTATTTCAGCGGTAGGAACACGGAAAAACATGCCATAGTTTTCAGTCTAACTATTTACTTTCAAAGACCTATTCACATGTTACCCTACTGCATAAACTAGAAAATATTATATCTTACTAGTAAAGCGATTACTTACATAATACTATATAATAATACAATAAAAAGATAAGACCTTACTTAATTAGAAATATTAATACTAACGTATAAAGTGTTCATGACGTCGTCGTAGAACGTTTGTGGAGTGTTCCTCAAAATCGCAGGCAAAGCGCCCTGAATAAGTGTGTTACTACCGATAATTCTCTGGCTTAGGCATTGTAGAGCTTTTCGTATCTACGAAAAAAAAAAACGGAAAATATGTATAAAAATATTTATTGCATATATTTAATTAATTAATTTTTATTTCGATATAACGTTAATATATTCAGTCCCTATTAAATTATATAGAAAATGAATGAAATAATTTCTGAAACAATGGTAATAATATTTAATATTAATTTAATACTAATACATTGACTTGGCACTTGCTAAAGAATCATGAAATAATATATCAATTCGAATTTTAAATTTGAACATCTTAGTAAAGTTCTCGAGCAATCAGTTGCGCATGCTGCATTATATGAACTATATGAATGTTTACTTTTATTTATGTTAGGATGTTTATTACATTTTATATTCTTCGCAAGTAATGCAATGAGCTGAAGACCCGTTTTATACACAGTGACTCATATGTTCAGCCAGATTTTAAAACAAAACAATTTTTTAAAAATGAAACTTGAATTTTATTTTAGTTAGGAGGATTAGTTAGAAAATAGTGTTGATTGTCATATGTACCGAAATTAAACCTTCGAGTATTCCATATAAATAAAAGAATTGTTTCGGAACTATATCAGGTCAATTAATTTTGTGTAAAACAAAAACTCAACATTACCAAATACCAAAAAGGATTATCTGGTAGATACGCGTCAATCTATACGCCATAATTGTTCGCCAAACGGACTAATTTCAAACTAATAATTGATTAACTAATTAAGCATTTTTACAGTTTTTTTTAGTGAGTACTAAGAACTCACGAAGTTTCAATTCCTTCTCCTTCAACATTAAAATATTTGGTCACTTATTTGATGAACAGTTAACCTGTCTTCTATAATGAACAAATCATAAACAAATGTTATATAACTGGAAAGAAATAATAAAACAAAAATTTAAGTTGTAGGTGTATGAAAACGCTAATTAAATATACAAGTGTTAAGGCCGTTAGCAGTTAAAGCGACAATACATTAGGCTACATTTAAAAAAATTACGAATGAGTAACCCTCAGTTGTTTGATCTTTTTCTTTTTGCAATACTAAATGTTCTATTTGATCAAATACGATGTGTGTTCAGAATATAAGTTGCAATTGGCTCTGTATAAAAAGAACGAAATTTTAATATCAAAATATTTTATTTTCATTGCATTCTACATATCTCAACTTCTTTATTACGTAAATTCCATTGTTATTAGTGCACTTGCTGTAACCGGCACCAGTGTTTCTACCACTACGTCATAGAATGATGCCGCGTGTGATGAAAATCATATTCTCTGGGAATTCTTTATGTCGTCTTGTTCAAATTCCAAAATTTCAAAAGGATTTATACAATTTTATAGTGAAGTGATAGCAAATTCTGTGAAACATAAAAGGAAAATGATGAAATTTTGAATTCCTTGTTCTGGCGAAGTTTTTTTCGACTTTTCGACGAAATCATCATTACGCACAGACGGTTAACCGTCCTTCGTTAGAATTCTTAACTCACTTCTTTAGCTGTTTTTTTTTTTCTTTATTGATTCACTCATAACTAGACAGTGAATTTATGTATATGCAAACGCATAGTTTTATTGAAAAAAGATAAAGATGTGGGAGTTGCATTGAAATTTATAACGTTATTTCTATAAAGTTATAAATTTGGATAAGCTGTCGAATGGCCTATTGCAAATTCAATTTGGTTTGAGGGCATTTTTGACCTCCCTATCCGGCTACTCCTTTTTGTATCTGATATATTTTATTTGTATGTTAAGCTATTCGATACATAAAAGTGAAAAATTGTAGAAAAATTTACAAACTCATAGAATGACGCTATCTAGGCGAGAAAACTTGGAACGCTCTGTACACAGGGTGTCCCGAAAATTTTGTATTTCCTACAAAAGGAAATAATAATATAAATAAAATATAAATATAATAATATATGTATTTTATCTTTAACATGAATAAAATTCCTAAGGTTATTTGGAATAACTTTTTCCTTTACGAAAATGTTCTCCGCGACTACATTACGTTATCATTAATGAAAAATACGGACCGATCAGAGCTCGGCTACAGCAAACTGGAGAGCTCATAATTAAATACAAAATGCTAAAATGTCAGTTGATTTATATGTTTAACAGAAATATTTTGTAATGACATAACAATCGATTACAATATCTAAATATACAAGTATTTCGCATTTGAAAAGAATAAATTACAAGTTGATAATGTAATTGTCATTCGAATATTTTTTGAAATGGTTCTTGCCCATCACCGATTAGAATAAGCTTGTGAACTTAGGGTTTACGCGAAACAAAAGTTGGGTCCTTACATTTCGCAACAACCCCTCCTGGATTCGTCATTTCCGACCGTTCTTTACTAAATCCTTTTTCTTTTTTTATTAAAATTCATGCCGAAGTATAGCTAAGAACACAGCGAACGGTGACAAGAACGGTGCGGAACCTTAATGATGAGATAAAGTTTAATCAACGGAATTTAATCCAATCGTGGAGAAGCACGAGGCTCGCGGGACGCGGGACTGACGAGAGCCGTCCTCGTTACAGAAACAATACGAGCGAAGAAGCAATTATTTTCAAGCTGTTGCGTAGGTATGTATATAACTTGCCATTTCGTTACCCACCTCTTTCTCTAGAATGTTTTGACGATCGTGGATGATTATCCAGCCCATACGCCAACCTGGTACTAAAAATCTGCAACATCGCCGGGATTCTTCGTTTACAATTCAATGAAACGGAAACACCGTTGTAGCGCGACCGTTTGGCGAATGATAACGATGATTGAACCACAACTCGATGAAAAATCCATGAGAAAATAGAGAACGAGTTAACAGATCGTTTAGTAGGATTTGTTAGCAAATCGGATTAAAGTGTTCTAAATTGTGTATTTAAAAGTGAGTTCGTCGTGCATGCGATACAGTCAGACGAAAATGGGAATTTGTTGAGAATTTAGTACGAATCGAGCGTAGGCGGATTAATACATTTACACTGAGTTTTTTCGGTGCTTACCGAATAAACAGAGAATTTCATGGATTTATGGTACGTACAAACAACAATAAAAAGAAAACAATTTTAAACGAAAAATTTTTCATGTAATTTTTGCTCTTTGCAAATTAATCCATTACAACGTAAGTTTGTATGTATTCGCAACCCAGCTATCAATGTTATGATACTGTATAAAATGAAACAATATTTTAATTCGATTGCCACTTTATTTGTCAGCTGAATATTACTTTCACATCGTTTCAATCCTATTTAAAAATAAAATATTTGTGTCGAACATTTTAGAAATTAATTCAATTAGTGGTTCCATCTTCAGTAATCAATGGTTTTCCCTGTCTTTGGATAATTAAAATACCGGACAAAGGTATTCGAACACCCTTTAAAAACGAATAATTTTTTTAAAATTAGACCAAACGACTTAAGAATTTTTGAGATGTTAGAAAGATTGGTTTACTAGATAATGTATACAAAAACTTTTTAAAAATTGCTATTAGTCGAAATTGCGAAGAAAAAAATGAAGGCCACGATTTTAACTTTTCTATCTGTGGCTATCATGAAAATTTAAAATACGCCGTTTTTTTAGATCTAACAAGGGAAGTTACTGAACCTGTATATTCAAAAAATTGTGAAACTTTGCACACAAGTAGAATAAGTTATATCTAATACAATCTTATTTTTTCTTTCTTGGCGATAGTTCTGAAAACTGGCCAAATCCGATTGAGCTGAAATTTAGCAAGTAGATTCGTTTTGCATTAAAAACATGTTTCTCAAAAGGAGTTTTAGCGACTCGAAAAAATTTTTTTATCATGCTGATATTATTTCCTACTTTATTGGACAGTCACTACAGCGAATTCTGATGATTTTAATTGACGGAACACGTGTCTTAGGGCGGGAAGTGCAGTACCTAAGAATTTTACATTTATTTTTAGTTTGTGTGTAAAATGATGAATATCAAATTTATCTATAACATTGCAACAATATTCATTAATAAAATTAATATTTAAACATTCGTATCTTTTTTGTATAAATATACAAAATAAGACATGCACATATATTGATAATTTTCATGTACACAAACTAACAGTAACTGTAAATTTCTTAAGTACTGCTGTCGAAATATACTTTCAATTTGATATTTACAGAAAACTGCATTTAAACAAATTTTTTTACCGTCCGTTTTTTATCGTCCATTACATAAGTAAATATCATTGGAATTATATCATATTTGGTATCATTTTCACTAGAAAAATTCCACGAATACGTTGGTGAAAGTCCCATAAAAAAATAATGGAAAATAAAGAACTTTTGTTATACCCGACCCGTGTTATGTTTACACTCCTCGGCAACCTAGGCCACTCGAGCTTCGCTGTCCTCTTCTACGTTCGGCACTACATCAAAGAATAGTATTGCTGACATATATCGAGAATTCACTGTACTTTGGCTCGTAACAACACATCATTTAGTAAACTAATCATGTAAAGTGTCCGAACACTTTTGTCCGGTACTGTATTTGTGGAAGATGTCAATACGGCCATGGATAAAATGAAATATGTAGAAGTTTAATGTAAGAAGTTTATGCCGATGTAATCTAATCAATCGTGACATACCTCTTCGTTAGACCACTGCACGACAATATAGGAACTTCGCTTGACAAAGACGCTAATGAGTAAAAACTCTGTCCTGGGAAAACCTAGTAGAAACAAAAAACGAAAACTTATTATAATACGAAGTGTTTCAACATACTTGGTGGGCACAAATAACAAATAAAAAAAGAACGTGACACTGGAAGTATTACATAGAAATAACTATACAGGGTGTTCATTTGAAAACTTTCCAGCCGAGTATCTCGAAAAGTATGAAAGATATTAAAAAAGTGTAAAATACGTGTCCAACGATTTCGAGGGGGAAAGAGGGGGGCAGCATATTATTGTGTAAAATTCTTTGACGCAAATCGTTGATGTTTTCCAGTTGTACTAGCACGTACCTTTTGAAAACAATATTGTCCTCTATTGATCTCTTATTTATGTTGTCTGTCTTTCAATATAAGATTGTACTATTTAGTCAAGTGTGAATCATCGTAATAAAAAATGCTATATCGTAGTACGATTAATTGTATAATTGTATAATTCAACGATTACTCTTATCGACCACTTAAAGTCCTGCCAGTATCGCTATACAGTTTGTTTCGCTGTAAGACGACGATGTTTGTTCCGCAATAAGAAAATCGCTATCCCCTTTTCCTCTTTTGAAGTTGTCCGCTCAACACCGTTTAGTGAAGGCCTGGGCAACTGGCGGATCGCGAGCCATATCGGATTCTCCTCCCACTCCTAAGACCCTCCCCCACCCTACATGCTCCTATGGAGTGTTGGAGATGGAGGAGGGGTGCTAGGAACTTATGTAGGGAATTGTCTCAAAAAAAGATGAAAACACGGTAGGGTAATATGAAGTGGCCAGTCGTGGGGGAATCTGCATATTGTTAGTGGGGGTTGTGAACCGACGGCGGGGAAGAAGTTGCCCAGCCCTGACTTAGTGTGTTAGGAACAGAAAATAGTGATCAGGGTAAACAATATAAAGTGAGTCAATGCTGAATTTTATCACAACGCTTTGAGGTTAGGTTTTTATTGTACTATGTTAACAGATTCCTTGTTCCCAACTCCCTCTCGCTCATTCCGCCTGCGCGATCTCACTCTCGCTTCGCCACCGTGCCCCTAGATGGCGCTGACACTCTTTCACACGCACCAATCCACAACATAGTGTGAGAACGAGAGGATATGTTATATACTATCCTTTTTCAACGAAAGATATCGCTGCTCGGCCGACCACTTTGTAGTGTGCCGCCACATTCAAGCCTCCGGCACATTCCCCCTATTCACTCCCGGCCCACTCGGGAACAAAGTAGATCCATATAGGGTACCCTGCACCGGAATACGTCGGGAGCGGTCCTGAGCCATCGATTCACAGCGGAACAAAACTGTACATTCGTTTTAGCGCGGTTTTGAGATATGATAAACGGTGGAACGGGCAGAATTCTGTCCTCGGTGTCTCGTCTACTTTCAAACGTTCACTAAATGTTCGTGTTATGATCCCTGTTTAAAAATTGTCAAAAATCCGGTCTAAGGAATTAAAATTATACCAACTTGAGGTTTCTACTAGAAACAACACAAGACCACGATCTAGGTTTACAGAATACAGATCAGAAAAAAAGAATCCAACAATCTCCATTAAGGGCCCGGGATAGTCACGTGACTTTTGTAGAGTCAGCAGGTCGGTAACTGCTGTATAATTTCCATTCACGGCCTTCAG
>CM052124.1:7356044-7367823 GCA_028454245.1 Halictus quadricinctus
TTTCCAGTTTCTGCGCTACTGTGTGCACTAGTTTTCATGAAAAACAAAATGTTTTATTACGTATCGTAAAACATAATTATTGAACACGTACCATATATTCGTAAATTTCGTCAGCTATAATTGGGACATAGTAACGAGCGGCCACGTCGAGAATGTCAAGTATATGATCCCTGCTGAATACAGATCCGCACGGATTGGAAGGATTGTTTATAATGATGGCCGCTGTCGATTCGTCAATTCGGGATTCCAAATCATCTAGGTCAATCTCCCAGTTAAGCTCAGGCTGAAAGTTAATAATCACTTTATTAATAAAACCATAATTATGCTACCCTGGTGTTTGTAGTATATTCATCGTAAATAACATTCTATAGTTTATAGTTAAGATGAATTATCTTTAATTATAATATAAAATATCTCAAACGGTCTGTAAATTACGCGAGAACATTTCTCAAATCAAAAATATTTGTTTAGGAGAGACAAACATTTCAACGATATGGATTTTTTTCTTACAAAATCATATTTTCCCATATTTTAGAATTAACAACTTTTTTAAAAATAAGACAACCTATTTTCATTGTTGAACATTTAAATCAGAAGGACAAATTCGATGATCTCCGACGATGCTATTTTTATAAAATTGAAGTTAACATACACAGACGATACTAATTGTAAGCTTGTAGATTTATGTATGTTTATATTTCTTTAATGCTTATTACAGTGAAGGATTAATTATTTAAGTATGATTGTAAGATTGTAAGTAAGATATGTTATGTAATAATACATTAATATATGTGGTCAGTCCATTGTCAGATGTGAGTAATATTTGGCGATATAAATATTTCAAATTCTATTTAACATTTTATATTTTAGATTTTGTAAGGCTTAAAAAAATAGTTTTAAATACGATATATAATTTAAAAAATAAAATGTTTTTATTTTGACAATCTAAACCACAAAATAAAATATTTTATTTTAATACTTTGACATAAAATAGCATACTATAACTATAATTAAAGTATTGAAGTCCTCTATAAGTAATTCGGTTTTTCAAACTCATCCTTTGATTTAAAATTTAAAAGTTTCTATCGTCGAGTTATTAAAAAACATTAAGAAACAAGTTTCAGATAATGGTGCTAAAAGGGATTTCTAATAAATTTTGAATGTGTTTTCTTGTATCGTTTTAATATTCTGAGGAAGTATGTACGTGCAAAATAAAAATTGCATAAAACTGCATAAAACTGCACTTCTTCTCTTAAGAATTTTAGTAAGTTGTAAATAATATAATCGATCTCTAAAAATCTTCTTTTGTTTTCTGTATTCTGTGTTTCATTTTCTCATTTTTGGCATAAATGCATAAAATCCGTAGTCTACTTATTACTGATTTGCGTATAACCATTATAGTATACGCAGCAAATACCTCCTATTGAGGTTCGTTGTTAAATATTATCAACATTAAATGTATCTTACCATTAGGAAACAGTGTTTTTATACTCATACATGTATCGAATACAAACCATTATTTTCAACAAAGATGTTTAAAATAAATAAGATAATTCTCAACGAAATCCAAGTATTTTCATTATTCTTTAAATAAAATACTAGTTGCAAATACTGTTTTAAAAACTTCTGCAACGAATAAAATATTTTAGTTTCAATATTGTGCGCATACTTTGAAATAAATAGGATTATTTACTATTTAAAATACTAGTTTACCCAGCTCTGTAGTCAACAGTTGTAAGCACGTTGGCATACGATTTATTCTTCATGCTGTCTACGAAAAGAATCCGATTACAATACGATTTTTTACAGATTGATTATGATATTGCGAAACATCCTACGGAATACTAATGCAGTGCGGCGGACGTCAAACTACATTCTCGTAACTTTATTTGGGAACTTATTGTGGCAATATTTTTAAAAATTAATAAATATAGAACTTCCTCTCCCTTCTACCTTCGAACAAGACGATCTTCCTCATCGTACTGTGACGAATTTTGCTGTGTTAGTATCTTATACTCCAAACTCCGTTAGATTTAGGAGACGTAAGTTATTCTTTGTTAAATTGTTAAGCAAATAAATATTATGTTAACGTTAATTTTTAATAGAGGGTTGATGAAAGTACGACATCTTATTTGAAAAAACATTGATTATCTGTGTTAGAAAAGTCTTTATATGCGTATGCTGTTCTATTAAGCGACACAGTGTTTCGGGGAATCCTGTATTTAATGAGCAAACAACAATAGTGAATCTATATGCAAGATGACTAACGACTTGATGTGAAAATCTACAATGTTGCGATGTGCTCAGGCTAGCTGCTTTCACCGGAGTGAAGACGGTCCTAACTTCGCCTCCTAGAAGTTAGCCCCCCACATTCAGAATTACGTAATTTCAATAGTTGTGCTGAATTGTGCTAAGTTTGTGCTACATTGTGCTCGAATACTTACACTGTAATATCAAAAATACGATAAAAAATAGAAAAATACGATTTTTAGAGTAGCTCCCCACTTTTAATTTTTTTGCAATTTTCTCAATTGCGCTAAGTTATGTTAAATTGTGCTAACATTGTGCTAACATCGTACTAAAGTATTACTTCAATCAAATAACTAGGAAAAAAGTTATGGCAAATAATAGTCTTGAACAAGCAAATAATTTTTAAGATAGTATCAGTTATCCAAATAGCATATAATTGCATATCTGAGTTTTGCTAGCCTAGCCTATTCTATGGCTATAGAATCCAAGCGGGAAGGGCTTTGGACAAGAGCTTGATATAGTGTGATAGAGTGTCCTTGATATCATTGAGCTGGGGAATTTGGCAGTTGTGCTAACTTTTGTGATTGGAAGATGACCACAAAGGTCAAATACGGATATAGAATCCAAGCGCGAAGGGCCGTGGACAAGAGTAAAGTGCCCTTCATATCGTTGAGCTGGGGAAATCAGCAGTTGTGCTGACTTGAACTAGGCTATCACAACTCAGATATGCAATTACATGCTATTTGGATAACTGATACTGACTTAAAAATATACTTGCATGTCCAAAACTATTATTTATCATACCTTTTGTTCTAGTTATTTCTTTTTAAGTAATACTTTTGCATAATGTCAGCACAAATTAACCCAACTTAGCACAATTGAGAAAATTGCATAAAATTAAATGTGGGAGGCTATTCTAAAAATCGTTTTTTTAATATTTTTTATCGCATTTTTGATATTACAGTGTAAATGTGGCACGTGTGGTATGGTATCGTTGAATTCTAACAATCTGCGAAACAGCTTCTTCATTACAATATTTATTTCGTTAAACCATATCTTTTTGTCCTTACAATTAGAAATTTCCTAATATTACTAAAAATAGCAAATGTAATTTGGGCTCGAGTCTAAAATAATTCATTTTGCGGTGTACAGTATGTACCAAAATTATGTGCAAAGACTATCACAACTGGATTCTCTACTTTTGGATCGAGGGAGATCTGTTTGAAAAATTACGTGCAAAATTGTCCTTGACCGGATTTATCAAGCTCAAGGTTTCCGTGTACGGAAACATGAGTATGCGATACACGAGCGGATTTTTCTATGTATTCTATAAGTGTCTTGTGATTTTATGTGTTATAGCAAATTACATAGTGACTGAAACGCAAAGAAAACATAGAATATGACGCAGTATCGTATTTACAGTGTCAACCTGTAGGTTATAACCCACTCTCTTGTAGGCAAGGAAAGCTACGACACTGTCGTTTTAATTACTGTTCCGAACTAAAACAATCCGCGGTGTCTCGAGAACAGAGGCGACATTAAAACTTCTACCGGGGAGCAAAGAGAGAGACAAAACGAAAAGGGAACTTATTCTTACTTCGGTTTAACAATTTGCAGGGTTTAAATCGGAACACTTTGTTCGCCGAAAGAATTACGAAACTGCAAGACAAGTATTGGTAGAGGTTGTTACACTACTGGAGAGGCTACTTGCAATCTTTTTCGAAACCAGAGGATCAACTTTTTAAGTTAGTTCATCGTTTTTCATAGAGTTGTTTGAGTAGGATTCATGTTATTCTTAAACGCTTGTTATAACATTTCGAAAATTTTACTCATCACTTGTAGATTTTGATTTTTATCACTATAGAACAATGGAAACAAATATTAACTGAGCATTCTATGAACTTTTTTTTTGTTATAGTTATTTGTTATAATTATTATAGACAGTGGATTTTATGCATTTGTGATGAAAATGTGTAGGTGTAATCTACAACAGTAAAAACATTCGAATCTCTTAAAAATTATTTTCAATCTATTAAACATACTAAGAAAGAAAATTTTCTATTTTACTACAGTCTGTTGCAATTCAGGTACAAAATTTTTATTTTGCATAAAGATCCGCTGCCTAGTTATTATATTTAAATTATGAATACACCAGATACTTTTAAAAGATTTTTGTAGTTTAGACGTAATATTAATGAACATATATTCTGCATATATATATGTGTGTGTACTGTGTGTCATGAAAGTAATGGACATCCGTTTTAGAGGTGAGTCTCTGCAACATGTTGAATGGATATTTGTAAAAAATAAAGCTTTGCAAAATGATTCATAAGAATGCAAATTGTTACTAACCCCTCGACGAAGATCTGTTAAAAATGATTGGTGCAAAATTGACCTTGACTGACTTTGTCAAGGTAAAAAATTTTTTTATTGCATCCTATAGTACTCATCGCGAAGTCTTAAAGCAACTATAGGTCACAGTCAACCTTTTTCTTAAAGAACATCGTTAAAGTTCCGTAAACTATTTTATTTCATATGTCGACAGCGTGTCCCAAAATGGTATGAACGTGGAGGGGATAATTTTACATGAAAAAATAAGACTCATCGTTTTCGAGAAAATTTACTTTAAAAATCCGTCAAATTCGTACGTGATGAACTAGTACGTGATGAACAGATGGAGCAATGAGATTTCAGATGACCCAACTGAAAGAAAAGAAAAGAAATTCGATCATCAATAACCGTTATGAGCGATCGAAATAAATTTCCCTCATCGATAACTGTTATCAGTGATCGCAATGAACATCTCTCATTGATAAATGTTATGAGCAATCAAAATGAACTTGTCTCATCGATAACTGCTTTGAGCAATCGAAACAGTTTTTCTTCATCGATAACAGTTATCGAGGAGGATCCATTTTTTGGACACTAATGACTGTTATTTGTAACCAGAAAGTATAAAAATCAATATTTTTTAATCATTTTGTTTTTCGAAGTTTTTCTTTATATTTTGTGTAGATTATCTTAAATTTCAATAATAATCAACTTTTTAGTGATGATTTTGATCGTAGAAAATTTTAGAATAACTGTTCTTTTGGTCCATGCTTAAAATAATAAAACACATTCGAAATTGTTTCATACAAGTATAATTTGAACGGGAACATTGTATCGCAGCTCTGTGAGAACTAGGCTCCGGAATTCCGTGTGTAAATTTCTTGCAGCATATGTTTGTACTTACACGTAAATCGTATGATTTTACGGTGATCCCGAGACCTTCTGCCAGTGTTCGATAGATCGAAAATCCAGGTCGTGGTATCAGGATATTCTGGCCTTCCCGTGCCAAAGCTGTTATGCAGAGATCCAACGCGCAAGAACATCCGCTGCAAAGGATTACGTCCTTCAAATACAAAGAAAAAGAAAATTTAAGCTTTCCAAATACAAATTTTAACACAGATATTCACAAATAATAGAACTATTACTTTAATTAACAGCAACCAGAATTTTACTAAAATAGGATTAATCGGTACGTTTTTGCTTTTATTTATATATAACATACCGGCTTATTTCTTCGAAAAGACGTTAATTATTATGCATCAACTACGAATACAGTTGCACAGTGGTCCAGCACATATTAAAATACGAAAAAACTTTATTAACCAAAGTTTTTTAGTATAAGGAGGACTACAATATGGCAATAATAGTTTTTTTTTGGAGGTGAAAGCTGCATACTTTTCTATGCAGTGTTCGATGCAGCTCGTCATTTTATCCAAAAATGAATTAACCTCTATATGTCGGAAAATTATTAATTATTAATTTAAGAGATTTAAGAGATTTCAACTTTAATTTTTTCTTAATTCTGTAAATCTTATTTACCATATTTTCGTGTTTATCAATCAACACAATTAAATTCAATAAAATTAAAGTTGAAGTATCTTTTAAATTAATTTTTCGATTTACATAAGTTAATAATTTTTTGTATAGGGAAAACCTCCGATAATCTCCGAGAATCTTTCACCTACAAAAAAAAAAACTGTTATTTCCATATTGAAGTCCACTTACACCGAAAACTTTGATCAATACAGTTTCCTCATATTTAAACAACAGCGGAGATAAGGATGTGCTGATATATACTGGACCATCCTCTATAAAAAAAAAAATAGCTGCTATATGAGCCAGGATAATTATTAGAGAGTGGATATTTATGCAAATGCAGATTTTTATGGAAAGCAGATGAACCAATAAATAGGACCTGGTTAGAAATGTGTGTTCCAGGCATTTATGTTTAACAGCGTATTCATAAATACATATGTTGTTTTCCGTGCACATATACAACATCGTGTTTATGTGGAATATGTATGTTTCAAATTAATTTAAACTAACAGTAAATTCTAACGTCATACATAATGATTTACAACAATGTATTATTAATGCAAATATAGTTTGGTAACTTGAGTTGACAGATCTCGTATGAAATAGTGAATAGTATTATTAAATGCTTTTGAATACAATATACAATGTAATATATCTCTATTGTTTACATACAATATATTACAATAAGATAGCATACAATTGTTACGTACGGAGAATAGATTCTGTTCAACTTTCTCATTGGAATCTTTCCTGGATCGTTTCCGTTTAACCATTTGAACAAGGACCAAACGGTGCCCGAATGAAATGGAAAACGTCAAAAACTACATAGTTTCCCTATGTGATCTCAAATTATGAACAGACCACTCCATTCATTTTGAAGATATTGTATAAACCTTTGCATTTTCACTCGGTTAGTAATTGTGCAGTCACGTGTAGGGTCACGTCGTGTCACAATCTTAACCCTTTCTTTATGGCATGGCAGTCCGCCGGTGTAATGTCACTGAACGGGGCACTCCATTGTGGTCCATATCGAGGAATTAGCTGTTCATTTGATAAAAACGCAACTTGCTCATATCGATGTTTATCGAATGTATGTTGCTTCTTAAATGTCCATGACATTCGAAAACGAAATATGAAATATGAAATACGAAATTGAAATTAACGAGATTTATTAAAAATTGTGATTAGAACAAGCATTTAAAAATCAACACTTTATGAATCCTATTTTTCTCCGAAAAAATTACCTCATTTCTTATTGATATCCTGGAGAATTTATTTAATATTGTGTCCATTTTTGTTTCAAATGAATAGTATTTGTCTATATTGAGAGTATATCTTGTGTACTAAGATTTAATATTTATAATTTATTGAAACAACAATGCTTAGTAAACTAAAGAGGATCTTCAAAGTTTTCTATCATTGGTAAAGGATATCTTTTGAGTTCCATATAGTTCCGCATTGCATCAAAGTGCATTATTTTCAGTACATTTTTCTCTATACACTCATGCAAGATTCACATCCCATTCGGTCCCGGTACAAAAGTTATTATTGTTTAAAGCGCTTCTGTGATCGGAACGACGCGGAGCGTTCTTGAGGTTGTCACTAAGAGGTTCTTGAGGTTGTCATATGATTCTTTTAAGATAAGATGGCCAAATAATCGCAATTTAAGTTAAAAAAAAATACATTATCTCCAGAATTAAAGATTATTTTGTTATTTCAAAACCTAGTAACAGCTAAGGTCAAAACCTGAAAGTCGAGGGTAAAAAACATTTTCCACGAATATTTTGGAAACTACTGCAGATAGGAAATGGTGTACATGGCAAAATTGTGTGTCTTTTTATAAGAAATACACCTGCGAAAACAGATTTCAAAAATCATCATTTGTTTCAATAATGTACTAAATATCATTCATTATTCACATGTTATCGCAATTTTTCGGGCATTTCCGGTACTCTGACAAGAAAATGTTTCAAACAAATATTAATCAGTAATTACTCTTTTATAAAGTTCAATATAAAAAATTAAAAAAAATTTTTTTAATTAAAAAATTAATGTCGCCTTGATTTTTCAATTGTTACAATATATTTTTTAAGAGGTACTCTACAGGTACAGTAGAATCTTTTTACCGACTATAGTCGTCGCTACTATACACAGGTCGTCACGTCGATACCAACTATAGTCGGCGCTCGTATACATAGGTCATAGCGTCGATGCCGACTATAGTCGGCGCTCCTATACACAGGTCATAGCGTCGATGTCGACTATAGTCGGCGCTCGCATGCACAGATCGTAGCGTTGATGCCGACTATAGTCGGCGCTCGTAATAAAATGGTTAAGAGTTAATTTTAATGAGATCGGGCTAAAGTTCCCTTTCGAATCAATTCAACCTAATAGTCCGGTATCAGTTCTATTTTGGTATTTAATAATTATTCTTAGACCCCGCATTGCCAGTGCGTCAACACCGAGCATCTTTAGGTAACAATGTTTGCATTGTATAGTCATATTCAATTCACATGATGCATATTTCTCCATTTGAAACCTAACAACTTTGGCATCAAACATTTCTTTTGTACCTCGTTTCTCCTATCTGCAAAACTAGAGAGATTATTTAGGTGTCTTTAGGTGACTTATGTTATACATACACGGTGTCTCAGGGCGGGTAGTACAAGCCGGCATGAGGTAATTCTAAGAGCAAAACTATTTAAAAAGAAAACGAATAACATTTCTTCGGTTGACATTTTGTTTTTGACGAAAACGAGTCTGTAAGTTCTACGAATTCGTGTGTCCCAATATTCGCAAGAAGTAGAATTGGTTGGTCATGATCAGACGCGCCAGCCGACTCCTGTTTAGCAGGTCCCGTAACCGCCAAATTTTTTAACTCATTTTTTTCGAAAATGCAGCGTCAACCGAAAAAATGTTATTCTTTCTTTTATTTATTTTTCAAGTAAAACCACCTCATGCCTGTGGGTACCACCCCTGCTCAGACAGGTGGTGCCTCCGAAATCACGATATACGTGACCCAATTGTAACTTTACATATAGAAATAAATCGAAAAAAGACATAACATTTATTTTGGTTTAAAGCTTCATTTGCGAAAAAGGTAAAATAAATCATGGGACATGGGGTTAATAGGCTTTTTAATTATTGATCTGTAAGTAAAAGAAGAACAATAATTTTTCTTTAAACAATAATTTCAGACGAAGTTGTTACATTATATTAACTCTAAAAATCTGTTTAGTTATAAATGAAGTTGCTACCGCTTTTGAACAATTTATTGAGAAATTCTCAGCTGTTGATCTATGACTTTAATAAGGCTATTAGAAAATTGCTGGTAAGTAAGGTCTTAAAACAAAGTGATAGTTTCGGTGCAAAAATGATTAAAACCTCTTTAGTAATTTTATTGCATGCGGCCGTTCCGTTGAAGCATAGATACACAACTCACTCGACGATTAACTGACGATATTTCTTCTTTACGAGGGAACAAATACTTTCCAGTTCGTGGCTGATCGTCGAGGGAAATCGGATTTTCTCTGCGAACTTCATCGAGAGCTCGATCAACTGGCGGTTTAACTAGATATCGTCATAGTGCATGCATACAGTGTGTTCATTCGCGCGCGCGCACACAAACAGGGAACAAGTGCATACAGGAGAAACAGCGTCTCTGTAAATGAACGATTTCCTACATGCACCTGGTTACACACCGAACCAATTCTACCCGAAGCAGCTGTAAAATTGAAACCGTAATCGTCAACGTATTTACTTGCGTTAAACGTTAGACGAACTGTTTCGACAGTATAGTTCTTTAGATCAAGTACTCTCAGACACTTGACTAGACAGTGAAATTACTAAAAAGTAAAGAGGAATCTGTTTGGAATTAATTCTGTGGGAATGAAACGAGGTACAGATGTTTTCATTTGCACAATGTTTTGTGCGATCGTGTAGTATAAACAAAATTTGTTTGGATATGCAAATTGTATTTTGTTTTATCCAGAAATAAAAGTGAAGATGTAAACGAAAAACAGAAATAAGACGAAAAATGCGAAATGGGAAAAGCAAATGTTACATTTATTTTCAGAAATAACAATTTTCACAGATGTTGTTTGAAGTTTTAAAGCCATTCAAAATTAGACTTTTCTACGCCCTTACCTGTCAAAAACGCTTGAAATCGCTCTTTACACGCGTATAATTTTTAAACAAGTGAACTCCGGGCTTTAAAACTTGCAGTTTTAGAGTTTTCTCGTCAAAATCTACAGGTTTGTATAAAAAACTGCTAAATTTTTGGTTCCAGAAGGAAAATAATAGCCCATATGAGTGCTCAGAAGAAGAAATTACGCGATCAGTCAAGACATCTTTAATCAAGTGAAGAAAAAAGTGGCTGTAATGTGACCGGATATTTTCCTGATTATTCACTGAACATCGAGGGTGGTTATATGGTAATATAAAAATTATGAATATCAATTTTCCTTCCTTCAGCACTTCGGCATCTTCGATGGGACGTCCAGTCAAAAAATTTTTCGTAAGCCAGTCGGAAATCAAAAGGGGAAAAATAGAAGAAAGGTCACTTCAATATTTTTGTTTCGCATCCGAACTAGAACTACGAAGAGCGGGCAAGGGAGACACAGTATTCGTAATAAAAATAATAGTAGTATTGCCTAGAAAAACAAATATCATAAAAAGAAAACCTGCATATCGGGAGTCAATAAAAAATCAACGGTCTCTTACACCCCTGATGAAACACTGGGTGTAATGACCTCATTCAAGCACGCTACGGACCAGTACATGCAATTACGAAAGGCAGCGACAGAGAAAGGTGTGGAGCTTTATCCATCGTATAAAGAAATTTTGAAAGCCAAGAAACGGTGTTTTCCTGGTTATCCAACATCATCAGAGATACTAGTCGTCGAGTTTATGGCTGAAGCTAAACTTCAAGCACTGATTGACATAACACTAAATCGAGTGTCCATGTGTGAAAATTTTAGTATAGCTCATTTTATTATTGACAACGCGTTAACCGAACTTGTTGCTATGTTTAAATGGAGCTATAATGATTGTGGCACGTTACAAGCAAAAAAATAAGGGACTCGTAGAGGATTTAGGTGTTTTAGTATCGCTTTTAATTCCACTTCGAATTAAGGGCCCGCGATAAGGTAGAGTGACCACATTACCGACAAAAATAGGCGAAAAATGGTTTTACGTGCCTCAACTTTTCGTCCTTATATGAGAATATTTTTCGCTGGAAAAGGCTTCATTCGAAAGAGGAAGGTTCAATCTAGCGCGCACTGGTCATCAGCTGACGAGATTATGCAGATATATCGTAATATAAGCGTTACAAGTAGGCCAAAAATTGACAGTGTGCATGCCGTGGAATCCAAGCATTTTTATGCCATTGGATGAGTTTTCGGGATGAAATCGAGAGTAGCGCGCGCTAGAAAACATCTCCAGCTACAAATTGAGCTATATTTTGTCTCGATTCTCTGCGAAATGAAGTCAAAAACTTCAAAAAGTTCAGTCACAGACTTAAGACCTGTCGGATCAAGACCAAGACGGATCTTAAGTCAGTGGCTGAGTGCTGTGAATGGAAATTATACAGCAGTTACCGACCTGCTGACACTGAAAAAGTCACATGGCTATACCGGGCCCTTAAAGCACAAAATGATAGAAA
>CM052124.1:7375305-7391012 GCA_028454245.1 Halictus quadricinctus
TCATCATTAACAATTCACTGGTTCAAAAGTTATGCGTGTTTAAAGTTGGCTGATTTCAAGCATTTTTGACAGGTAAGGGTGTCGCCATGTTGGTATGTACTCACCGTCGCGCGTCATCTCACGAGCGAAGCCGCTAGGTAGCACCATCAACACGCGGTAATGTCGATAACGTAGATTTGAAAAACGCCCCCCCCCCCCCCCAACAGGAACCAAACCCCGACCAACCTGCGCGCGGCTCGGTTCAGTGTGAGTACATACCAATATAGCGGCGCACTTACCTGTCAAAAACGCTCGAAATCGCACAACTTTAAACACGCTTACTTTTAAAGGACAACAAGACTCGGACTGCTGACATAAAACTTGGATTCACTGTATCGACTTTTTTTATGGCGGTTTTTTAAATTTAAAGTTTACTCCAACAATGATTACATGTTGAATGATGTTGAAGAATTAAAAGCAAGCATTCTTTTGGCATTTTTTCATAATTTACCAGAAGAAATGTAAAATAATTTAGTTTCACGAGCACTTGTGTATAGTTTAAAATTTTGAACACTTGTTACATTAATAAAACGGGTTTTAAAAAGTATTCAAACTTTGGATTGTCCTCACTTAAGAAAATATTCAAATTAGGTACAGTATAAAGGAGAATAATATTCGATATCACAAAAATAAGATAATAGCAATAAGATAGGACTAATGAGTTTTCAAACTCATTTTTTCTAAAACAAAGCCTTAAAGGAAGATGAATTGTTGTTTCTTCCGACTTTTATATATAGCATAGGGTCCTTATTTTTCAACTTTCATTTTTTTTTATCATACCTGCCTAAATTGTGACACTTGGTGAAATAATGATGTATGCCAAATTTGGAAATAATCGAATAACGGGAACCCGGCCCGCATTAGACATTTTAGTTATGTATACTCAAAACATTCACCAATATGTATTTCCAAAATAATGCAACACGATTATGTTTGAAAGTAATGCATATGAAATAGTTCTGAAACTTTAATTCAAATGCAGCACGGGTTTCCGATGTGCATTTAATCTTAAATATTTATTGAAATGTTCTGTGTGTTTAAATGATTCTGCGTTACGGAATATCTTTACAGATGTTGACAGACCCAGAAATTATTCAGCCAGCCAAACCAGGCAATGGCAGAAAATCAGCAGAGTCTGCTAGGCGATGCAGGCAGAATAGTTGCAGCGGACGGTTGGCACAGCGCCCCCTAACACCATCACATATCTGTTACACTATCTAGCGACGATTTTAGTAACTGTAACTCCTATCGTTTCAATTACAACGATAGAGGGCGCGCATGTACAATTATACATGTAAATGTTTAAAGAGCACTAAAAGCGACTGTTTTTCATTACATTACAGAAAGAACACAAAAATGTATTTAAATTATAATTAATGTGTTGTAATGTATTGTAATTAAAACAGTCACTTTAAATCTACATATATAATTAGTCCCTTTCTTCGTAGAAATTGAAAGTGTAGAAATTGCAGATTGACTAGCGAGTCACTAAAATCGTCGCTAGATGGTGGCACCTGATAAAAATCTGCTGCTAGCAGGCTCTGCTGCCAATATCGCGCTGAATTGCGGAAACAGATGGGTAGACTAACCGCGGTCGTGGTGCGCAAACCCTGCGCAATGTTGGCGGAATTTGACTGACTTGGTACGAACAACATAATAAAATAATTATCTAGTGTACTATGTGTTGATTTAAAGTATACATTTCCTCTCCATCCAGAAACGAACAAAAGTATTAAGAGGGTCTATGAAGTATGGAAGAACTATCTCTGAGCAGAGCTAAGGCCCAGCAAAGCCCAGTAAAGCACAACAAATGGCACAACAAAATCCAAACTACGGTCTACAAATATAATACCACCATTCATTCATATCACAATTTAAAATCATTCCCTTTAGCGTTCGCAAGAGATCCACCAGAAATTAAGGTTTTTATATAAATTTTCTTTATACATGTCTATTGATCAAACTAGAGTATCTAAGTTCAAGGTCATAGTATTTGGATCGTTAAATTAATCTCAACGTGTGCTACAATTCTATGGAGTTAAAAATATATTGTAGTATACATACGTATAGTTTTATATAGCAGAGACAAGGTAATTTTGAGTTTATACATGCAGTTAACCATATACAGGGAGGTCCACACATTCAAGTGATAACTCCATTACCAGCGCAGGTGTAGTACCAGTATTCATCGAGTACTACATTCGTATGACCATGTTTTTTTTTAAGTGCAATGACGCATGTGCATTCAAACAGTTGCATTATTGTTTGTTGAAACATCCAAAATAAATCTCCCAATTTGCTACATTGGTCAGACTAGGGGCGATGGGTACAATCACGTGACAGCTCGGCCTCCCTTAGAGATGGCATGTGAACCCCGTTCACAGTGAGTTCGTTCTGGGTAGTGTCTCCATGCGACTTAGGCAGTGTGCACTGCCATTTCTTATACATTTGTTTAATATTATCATTCTATTACATAACTTCAATTTCACTTTATCATATAATCAATCAAATAAATTATCTCCATATATGAACAACGTTTCTCATAGATTGTAAACCCTGTTACGAGCCAGGGCCGCGAGCAGCGCGAGAGGCTGGCGAAGGGTTATTGCCCCAGGAATATGGTTTCAATTTGTTAGTTAGGTACACGGACGAACCTGATGCGAAATTGGGGAGAGGATGGTATAGGTTTCGTGGACGAACCCAATGCGAAATTGGGGAGCCACTGGGTTGGAGAAATCTCTGTTTGGACTATGGTATGTCACGAACGAACCTGATGCGAAATCAGGGATTCGCTAGGATCGTTAGTAGGCTTCGTAACTAGTATAATTTAATTGATACAATCCAAGAGGTAAGATTATATCGTGTCGTAACGTTCAATTACTAGATTAAGATATTGGACAATAACTGAGGGTTTTATAGAATGCACGATTTACCAAACAACACAATATATTCTGATTTGAATGTGTGCTACAAGTATTGAATTGAGTGTACAATAAAAGTACAGGTAACCCTCCTATAACACGGTAGATAGGTTCCTAGAAAATGCCGTGTTGTATGAGACCCAGAGCCAGTACAAAAGGGGGGGGGGGGGGTTACTATCCGAAAACATTAAAAACAAATATTTTTTTAATTCTACATAAACAACTTAATTTTTATTAAAAATATAAATGTATGTACAATACAAAACAAAATATATTATTTTAATTTAACGCAACTTTAATTTAATTGTAGCCGTGTTGTAGAAGTGTTCCCGCAATTTATGAATCGTGTTATAGCGAAACCGTGTTATAAGATGCCGTGTTGTAGGAGGGCTACCTGTATTGTTATCTAAGGTGCTCGGTGTTGACGCAGTGGCAGTGCGGGGTCTAAGAGCAATTATTGGGTACTGAAACAGAACTATTACTGGACTATCGGGGTCTATTGATACGAAAGGGAACTTTAGCCCTATCTCACTGGAACTGACTCTTACGGATGCGACTCGACGTGACTTTACACGTGACTGCACAATTACTCATCGAAGAGAATGGAAAGGAATAGGTTTATATACCCTAAAAATGAGAGGGGGTGTCCGTTTTTAATCTAGCGTCGCGTCCTCGTATTTGTCGTTTCCAATGAGTTGAAGGTTCGCAGCTGGGTCTCTGTTTATAGGGTTAAACGAAGCGTTAACCAGGATGTTTCCTGTCAGAGAATCATACGGTATTGTTACTGAATCATGCTTTGTGCCGGCTGCATTCAACTCGAGTATAGTCATCCCTTCTATAATCAAAGGGGTCGGTTGAGACGTTTTTCGTTCTCAGGAAAGAGATTAGAAAAATTGTAATGGAAATAAACGCGGAGAAACTTCTCCGTACGTAACAACCCACATAACCTCAACATTTTCGTAAATGGAAATGCTTATTTTTTCTACATAGTGAGATTTCTTTCGTAATTATACGTAAACAAATATTGAGTTACAATGGTAAGAAATTCACTAGTTACCAATATGTTTTTGAAAAATGTCTTCATTCAAGAAGATGTTCAACCACTTCGTGGCAATTTCCTAATTGTCGACGTTGCTGTGTGTTGTCATAACACACACCAATGGAATTTTTCCACAATTCCCGAGTGACCGTACAATATTTAAGAAATAAGTATGCATATCTTAACTACTCCGTCCAGGTGATTTAAGACCCCTTGACTTTTTTCTATGGAGTTATTTAAAAGATAGGATTCATTTAAATCCAATAAATTTTGTAGAGAATCTAAAATAACGCATAATACCGCAATACATAAAAATAATCAGAGATCACCTTAACTCAGTTATTAAAACAATTGAAATGCCTTGTTCAAAATGTGTATAAGGGAGAAGCATTTGAGCGTCCTTTACAATAAAAACATTTTCTTAAAATATCTCGATAACTAATAATTTTATATCATTGTACCGCAATACTTTTTTACGAAGAATACCGAAAGAAATTCAGCAGTGTAAAAAGATGTGCATCCTCATAAAAAAAATATATGCAATTGTTGACTGCGCATGCACCATTGCAGTTCTAGGAAAAAAACACGGTCTTACATATGTAGTACTCTCCGAACCATTTATGATTCTCCTTTGACATTTTTCTGTATCTGCACTGATAACGGAATTATCACCCGAAACAAATGCGTGGAACAATCTGTAGACACGCATTGTATCTCTGGATCGTAGGTTGTTTATCCAAAACAGTTTTTTGACATCTGTCAATCCGAAGTAACTGAAAAATGACAGCTGATATTAAAGGATACATCCGATATACAGGGTGAGGCACTAACTATTGCCACCTACAAGAACTCTGAAACTATGATAGTGGCAGAAAAGTTTTCGAAACAAAAGATGCATGGGACAACAGGGGCTGTAATATGGCGTTAATCTTTTTTTTCTTGGGTGGCGTCACTTGAGAGATGTGAAGGTCATCTTTGTTTTCTTAAATAGAATGCTATGTTTTGGTAGCTGTTTTCTGATAGCGGCTATTAAGACGTATCCAACGAGGCGCAACATTAAGGTCTTTCAAGGTCAGCAAAGGTCATTTATGACAAAAGTTGAGAAATAAGCTTGCATTTACAGAAGGTGTTCAAAGTGATTGCCATTGGTATCAATGCAATGCTGCAATCTTCTTATCACGGATTGAGTAGTATTTCTTATCACTTCGGCACTTACCGAATCACATGCTGTAACAATTTATTGTACAAATGTATTCAATGCTGCGACATCTAAGGTGGGAACGTTGAGGACATCTTTCAGCGTATTTACTAAACCTGGCAATGACAAATAAATACTTCTGGACAATATCGCAGGACATAAATATAAGAATGGTAAGATTAGTAGCCGTCACGAGAGATAAAAACCTGATGAATTTCTTTGTCAAATGACCTTCACTGACCTTCAAAGACCTTAATGTTGCACCTCGTTGGGTTCGTCTCAATAGCCGCTATCAGAAAATAGTCACCAAAACATAACATTCTATTTAAAAAAACAAAAGTGACCCTCACATTTCTGAAGCGGCTCCACCTAGGAAAAAAAGATTAACGCCATATTACAGCCCCTGTTGTTCCATGCATCTTTTGTTTTGAAAACTTTTCTGTTACTATTATACTTCCGGAGTTATTGTAGGTGGCAATAGTTAGTGCCTCACCCTGTATATCGTGATTAGAATTAAGAAATACAATCAATTGTTTTGTGAACTGTGAAAGGCATGAGAAAAGTTTTAAATGGAATCTGATTGGCACTATAGGGCACACTCGTGGATGAAGACAAATGTTTCTTGTATTACTAATATACAGAGTGTTCATTTTAACTTGAGCCCCTAAATTATTTCCGCTACTACTGAAAGTGAGAAATAATGACTAAATGTTACGTCGACGGTTGTAGGGTGTGCATCTGATGCAGATAAAAAAATCCAGTGAAGGTCGTTTTAACGGTTTCTTCAAGGTCATCGCATTTTTGTGCGTATTCACATATACTTTTTTTGTGCTGGCGGCGTCAAAATGAATTTAACGACCTACACGCCACGACTTCGCAGTGACCTTGAAGGCGAAAAAATTAGTTTCAGTTTTTTTTTCGTAAAAATTGAATCACATCACTTACCGACTTTTCATAAAATCATAATCTATATACATGCTTACAAGTCGTAAACAACAAAAGATATAAAAAAATCTCTAAATCTCTAAAATCTCTAAAACTGCGTGTAAATTTTTTCAAGAAAAAAGTTGGGAATTCAATTCTCCAAAAAGAATGATTTTTTCAAAAAAATGTTCACGCAGCTTTGCATATCTCAAGGGACGGTATCATTGATTTCAACCATTTTTTGATATTTCTTTTTGTTTTCGACTTATAAGCACGTATATAGAACGGGCGGTACGGATAAAAGGATTGATACCTCCCTCAAAGTGAAAAACGTACACAAATGCAAAATTAAAGTTTCACCAAAATCGAAGTGTATCAGTCCCCGATGACCACTATTGTATTCTAAACATTTTATACTAAAAATACAGGACGAGTCTCGTAACGTGACGATCTCAAATAACTAATAAGTTATTTGTTGTACGAAAAAATGTTTCGAACAGAAGTTGCATGGTTTTCTGGGTGACATACAGTGCTCTAATCTGCTTTTATTCCTTTGTTTATTTATCGAGATACGAGGGTCACCTTCAGTTTTTTAAATGGAATGTCTAATATTTTTTCTCAAATACGGATAAATTATGAAATTCTGCGTAAAAAAGTGCTATTCAAAGTGGGACTTAAAATGAATAATTACTGAGATATTTTCAAATTAATAATCTTCTATTAGGAAATACGCTCCGTCAACGTGATTCGTAACACGACTTTGTTTGCGACGGCAGGCCATGTTTGTAAACATGATGCCGGTTAGAAGTTAGAAATCATCATCGTGAAATGCCTATTTAGCATCTTAGTAAAAGTTAAACTCGTATTAATGAAGGTGCTACATTTATTATTACGATGTTCAATAACAGTGGAAAATACGATATGATAATTGCTTATGGTGCGTATGAAGAAAATGCTATGAGAGCTAAGATCTTGTACCAGGCTAAGTATCCTGATCGAAACCAGCCATCGCATTCTACTTTTTTAAGGCTTAATAAAAGACTCAAAGAACATGGAAATTTTAACGTACAGAAACGTAAAATTGTATACAATGAAGGATGTCGTATTTCTACCTCAGCAGCTGTTGCCCATAATCCGCACATCAGTACAAGGCAGATTTCGGGTGGTATAGGCATTAGTCAAAGAGGTGTTGTGCGTACTCTTCATACGGAGAACTTCCATCCGTATCACCTGTCAGTACATCAAGAGCTACATGGACAAGGCTTTGAAAAACGCGCACAGTTCTGTGAGTGGTTTTTGCACCAGATACAAGATTCAAATGGTACATTTGTACAGACTGTTTTATGGACTGACGAAGCCACATACACAAATTGTGGAGATGTGAATACAAGAAATATGCATTATTGGGCAACAGAGAATCCACATTGGATTCGTGAAGTTGACCACCAACGCCGGTCTAATGTGAATGTTTGGTGTGGCATGATTGGTCACCAGATCATTGGACCATACTTCATTGAAAGATCACTAACAGGTCAAACATACTCCACATTTCTGTCTGAAACACTGCCAGGTCTATTAGATAATGTACCATGTTTAATACGTCAAATATTGTGGTAACAACACGACGGCTGCCCAGCACATTATGCTCGGCAATCGCGGCAAGTATTAAGTAGAATATTTCCTAATCGTGGAATCGGCTCTCGATTATTTCCTTCGAGGAACATTAAAAAATTAAGTTTATCGCGAGCTACTATTATTAGTGCATGTGCTGAAATAACTACATCGACTGCAATGGACAGCAGTTTGAACACCGCTTGTTTTAAACATATCTCAGTGATTATTCATTTTTAAATCCCACGTTGTATAATTCTTATTTAGGCAGAATTTCATAATTTATCCGAATTTGAGAGAAAATATTAGACATTGCATTTAAAAAACTGGAGATGACCCTCATATCTCGATAATAAAGCAAAATAATAAAAAACAGATTAGAGCACTATATGTCCGCTAGAAAACCATGCAACTTCTGTTTGAAACATTTCTTTGTACAACAAATAACTTACGAGTTATTTGAGATCATCACGTTACGAGACTCACCCTGTATATTGTAGATAAGTCAAGCATAAGTTTCTCGTTTTTCTTTTGACTTCGAGGAAAAAATCTTAGGTGTGTTCTTATAATTACATGCCAATTCACATATTTACACACGTATATGTATATGAATACTAGTTGTTCAATGTAAATCTCTAAAGTCTTTGTTTTGTTTATATCCGTAAACATTAGAAACATTTCATTCATATTCATTTTATTTATATTCATACATATGTGTATGAATACTAGTTGTTGAATGTGAATCTCTAAAATCTTTGTTTGGTTATAAAGAATAATGTATATTTAATGCAATATGAACGTTTTAACAGAAGGATTTTAGCATTTCTTTGGTTGCATTTTGCGTGCAGTTCTCTCATAATTCTCGTACATCAAATAAACGAAACTTTCCAAATGAAAACAAAGTGAAAAAAACAAATCTCACCAATAGATAATGAGATCATGGATTTCGTAGAATTTGGTTCAATTACGATGTTCTCCACAATGGACCGTATGGGATTGTGTGTGTTCCTGCCAATATCGGACGCCCGGACATTCCACCGTTGACGAGAAATCGAGGCGGTCATCTTGAGTCCGGAGTTGTTCATTTCTTGTTCAAAATTCCCGCCTTCAAATGTTAACGTGATTCAAAGTATACCACTCCGAGTTTAGTCCGAACTATTGTTGAGGTGACTTAAATTATAATTAGTTTTGTCGCCGTATCGAAAAATGATCGAAAGATCAAAGGACGACGGTTCTGGTTCAAGTGGTACTCCATTACTGAGGCGAGATCGATTCAGGTTCGCCAATAATCGAAATGTTCCACCGGAGGCTGGAGGACGAATGAACCGGTCGGATTGGTCGACTAGATTCCACACCTTCTTTCATAATTAATTTGAACGGATTCCCTGCTTATGTAGACAAACAGCCTCGAGCTATTTTCTATATCGTTTTTCATGCGATCAAAGGAATAATTGCGATTTCGGTTTCTTTTTACAGGCGAGTGTATTACTTCCAAAAATTCACTGCGTTCAGTGCGATAAGATCTTATGATAGGTTATCATAAAATCAGTCTTATATGCAGACGGCAAATGTTTTCGCAGAATTGCATGTTGCACTATGTTAAAGAAATTCGGATCAAATAGGAACTTATATTGTTTATCCTAGGTTTCGGATGATTGAGGGTAAATAGCTTCAAGTCCGTAAATTAGTCGATAATCTATTTATCGTAATTAATAAATAGACTATGGATATTTATGAATTTATCCCGTAAGAAATGTGTAAAATACAAGAAAATTAAATGATCTACAAAATCCAGTACACTTTCGTCTATATTCAGTTTAATAAATTTGTTAATGTCGGAGCTAAATTTTTGCGTAATAATTTCCCTTGTAAATCACGCATCGAATTACAACCCAATAATGAAAGAGTACGACTGATTGAAAAACAATTTTTTGTCGGTGACAGACAATATTGTAGATACATTATCTGATGATGCATTACAGAAATAATGGCTGATAACTCTTGTTTATGAACTATTATCAATCGTAAAACTAATTGAAGTTTTTAATATAAAAAAACAACACAATACACATCTTTGACGCCAACGATAATTTTTATGTTGCATAGAATAATTTTCAAACTTTAAAACAAAATATTTAGTCTTTTATAGAATTCTAATACCAATAAAATCTATCAATAAATCTATCAAGAAATCTATCAACAAATCAGAATCTTTTTTATTTTTTACATAAAGACAAATTTATTTTTCCATTATTAAGAAATAATTAGTAATTATTGTAATTATATATAATTTATTTTCCCATTATTGTCATCGAGATAATACAATTGTTTTAACAGTTGTTTTTCTGCAATAATTTATTAGGAAAATCACTCTGTTTACATAGTTCTATGTAAAATAGTTAGTGTCCTAGAATTTTTTCTCAAATAAAATGAGTTTTAGCCATTTTTGCTATTGCAATTTTACGGAACATACGTCATCGGTAAAGGTATAACGTCTAGAAATTATATTTGACATTTTAAAGTACCTGTTAATCAAATTTGGATTTCAGAATTCAAGGTCTTCCTATGGTTATATTTAGAACCGCATGAAACTAAAAATAAATTGTGACCAGATGATCTTGATTTTTTGTTAACGAAAAGCATTCTTTGACAATGTTAAATATTATAATTTGTAACGGATTCGAGACTGACTAACTTTTGTCGAGAACATTCTTTTTTATTAAATTATCGGAAGTACTTGAAAAATCGTGCAAACCGTTATCCTGTATATAAAAACATAGTATCTATCCTTATGCGCCATTTAACTTTGAAATTGTATTATGAAAATATGTTACTTTATGTTTAAATTGTGATACATTTATTTTCGTTGTGTAAAATTTGTTTATACATTTCCAGATGAATTCATCTCAATACAGCAGACAGTTGAAATGAATTACCCTGAAATAAAAAATATTCTGTGATGTTAAATAATATTCTTATACGATTATGCAACTATAATTTTTGATTGTTTTATTGTATGACTTTATAAAATCGGGTGTTTCAAAAGTGAACAGTAAATGTAAATCAGTAAGTTCAGTTAACGAATTTTTCGGTCAGTAGTTAAAAAACAGAGAATGTTTTAAATAGGTACACTGGGAATGATTCCGATAGTGATTGGTAAACGATTAATTTCGATAAACTGCTCTGACATTATGGGAAGTTTGTAAAATCAGTTTGCAAATTCTTTCTTACATAATCAATATTTTCAATGCAATATGAGACAGCATCATGGAAAACGATGTAGAGCATAATATCACATACTCCTGGAAAATACGCAACAAATACAAATTATTGCGAAAATAGTGTTTGATTGGAGGATGTAGGACGGTTGAACCGGTCAGATTGGTCGACCGAGCACCACACCTTCTTTCATCGGTTATTCAGATGAATTCGCTGCTTACGTAGACCAGCTGCTACAATCATTTACACCTGACGTGATCACGTCGCCGCGCCGCGGCGCGATCGAACTAGCAGAATGGCCTTGTTGCATTTGTTTTTAAAATTTTGCAATCGGAAATATTTATCTCGCGTTATGTTTCAGGTTTCATTTAGTTGTTTTTAAACGTTTAAACGTGTTTTTTGCTAACTCAGTGATAGCAAAACACTCACTTACTTTTCAGTGATTTGTAACATTCAAATTATTGATATCTACGTTATTCGATATTTTCAGAATTTTTGTGATATCGGTATCGGTATTTTTGTCATCTCCGATTTCTTCTCTCTAACTAAGTTTCTTCTCTAACATTTTTTCTCTCCGATTTCAATGACCTTGACATTTGTTGTCACGGTCATGATTCCAAACAACATTTCCCAGTAAAGTTTTTGGTGGTTGGATTTAGTTTACGAGATATTCGCAGAAAACTTTACTGGTAAATCGATGAGTGTTCTTGACAGCGGACACCGCTTCGTGCGGCACAAACATCGTACGCTCAGTATAATACAAACTGTTTTGGGTTGGGTGTGGGGATCTAACCCAGACCTAATCCATGCATTTACAAATAAAGTTTTTTGTAATTATCTCGTAAACTGAAGCCGATCGCCAAAAACTTTATAGGGAAATGTCCTTCAGAATGATGACCTTGACAACGCATCTAAAGCTCATTTTTTCATATGGAAAAGGCAAGTAGCTCTGGACATTTTGATCAGGGACCAAAAATAACAGTTATTCTAAAATTTTCTACGATAAAAATTATTAATAAAAAGTTGATCATTATTGAAATTTAAGATAATCTACACAAAATATAAAGAAACAAATTCGAAGAACAAAATGATTAAAAAATATCGATTTGTATACTTTTTGGTTACAATTAACAGTTATTAATGTCCAAAAAATTGTTTCGATTGGTCGAAGCAGTTATCGAAGAGAGAAGTTCATTTCGATCACTCATAACTCATAACATTTATCAATGAGAGTAGTTCATGTCGATCACTCGTAATAGTTATCAATGAGAGACGTTCATTGCGATCACTCATAACAGTTATCGATGGTCGAATTTCTTTGCACTTGTTCATAATAATTATTCATGAGAAAATTCATTTCAGTTGCTTATTTAATTACTGAGTTGTCTATTCTTTTTCGGATGGAGCAAGCCTGTGAAATTCATTGAGGATGTTTCGAACAACAAAACGAATCAACAGACCATAAAAACAACACAAAATCTGAAAAAAAATTTTCAACATTTTTTCAACTGGGAAAATCAGAAATATAGATTCCCGTATTTATCAAAACTAGCGCGCATAGTTCACGCTATGCTCGCAACTCAGGTTAGCGTTGAACGAACCTTTTCTGTTTTAAAATTAACGTTAGATGATTTGCGGTGTAATATGTCATGAGAAAATTTGGAAAAACTCATGTTTGTCACATTAAATTTTGATTGTAGCAATTGATTTTATGAGTAAAAGTTTATTAAATAATCGATTGTCTACCATTTGCAAGTTGTACTATTTAATAATAACTAGTACAAATTTCCTTCATCAATGACTGTTATGAGCAATCGAAATAAATTTCTCTCATTGATAACTGTTATGAGCGATCGAAATAAATTTCTCTCAGTGATAACTGTTATGAGCAACCGAAGTAAACTTCTCCCATCGATAACTGTTATTAGCGATCGAAATAAGTTTCTCTTATTGATAACTGTTATAAGCGATCGAAATGAATTTCTCGCAACGATAACATTTAACAACAAGAGAAAAAATTTTCGGTTAGTCGATGAAATACTTGTTATTCCATGGATTTTTTTCTTTTTCGTTATAACCTTTATGGTCCCCGATTTTAATATCTTTGTCATTCTATTAACACAGGAACCAAGTGGCAGTCGATAACATAGCTGCTTATGCACAAACATATAGTGGCAGACACGAGAAAGTTCAAATAGTTATGTATACGATAAATACCACCTTGTTTGCATATGATTGATATTTTGCTGAAAGGAAAACGACCCGAATCAAATCCTTTATTCTTATTTATCTATGTAATTAATGAATGTAGAAATACAAAGATATTAAAAATTAAATTAAAAATTAAATTGATCTATGCAGAAATAAATCGACAAAATGTGCACTACGTAGTTGTTAATACGATTACAATGCACAGGACTTTAAACTTACTTTGGACCGCTGCCACAGTGTACCGAAATGCCTGTTTTTTGGACAAAATTCAATAACTTTTGTTCTGTTTATGATAGAGATATGAAACAAAGTGGGGTTTTTTATTTATATTGAAAGCAATCTCAATATGATATTATTATAAATATAGTCATTTATTTAACATTGAAAAACAATATTTATAAACAAGATTTTGTTTTATTGCTGGTTTTCAGTAGATGAATTCTCAGTTCAGTTCTTCCGAAACTGAAATTTCGTTTTAAACTCATAACATTCGCCTCCTCGACACACATACACTCTTTTTCTGTTATGCCTGCCGTAACTAAGTAACAATAGGACTGTTCGCTCTGAACTAAACATTCTTCAATCATACTTCGCTTTTATAAACAAATGTGTGATCATACTTAATCAAAGCTTACGAGTACATGGTATTTACAATTTTTAAGTATCATTATTAATATGTAAGTATACTAAATAATACATAAAAATAAATATAAGTATAATAGAAAATATAGATATAAAAGCAACGTTTTCCTTTAAATTATTCACTTACAATTACATTATAGTACAGTCACAGGTGCAGTTGCATTACTCATCTTTAGAATCTGAATCGTGGCTCTAAAAATGTAAAATTTTACATCATTTCATGTAAAATTTGCTTGTTCTCCGGCATAGGCCTGGACACACAGAAGTCCGAGGGTTAAGATAGCTGAATCTAAAACAGTCTTTGTTTTGTTTAAAATAATGCCGCAATATTGTATAACAAGAACAATTTATTTAACAAATATCTGTTAATTTAAAAGGAATTTCTTGTTTATTTAGTTTCATATTACATAAAGTACCAGTTGTCAAATAATAGTCATTTTTTGGCTCAAAAAATTGACTTTTTGCCCTGTGTGCGCGTTTGAGTTGACTAACATTTTGTGCTATAATTTAACAATAAACAACAGTATCAATAAAAAACCTACTTAAAAGTAAATTATGATATGCATTGTGGTAATAGTTTATACAAAAAAAAGTATCTCTAGGTCGTCAGTACTAAATGTTACATAGGTTTATCTGAAAAATGGGACATTTAGCCGCACTCTACCCTACATTTCATTACTGTGATTCCCCATCACAGTTAAGTTGTATTTGTTTAGTTTAGGTTGTATTTGAGGAGCTAAAAAATATGAATATTCCTATTTTTTTCCTATCACCTTTGCTCGATGCTTTTAAAAAAAGATTTTATCTTCTCCGTATATAGAGATGAGCTTCCAAACGGTACAGCTAAAAATAAGAAGATCAAAGTGAAAAAAGATATAAAAAATTTATTTAATCAAATGCCAAATGCCTTGCAGAGGAACTTTTTAAGAGGATTAAAGAGGAGTAAAGGAGTAAAGAAAATTATGTCTAAGGCTACACGCTTATTTTTGAGTGGGTGAAACGCAGGTTGTAGTATATTGTTGTTTCTTGTACAATTATATAAAAAATATGTTTTGTATCCACCCATAATGTATCAGGAAGTTGGTGTTTATATTCTGAACAAAAATCAATTATATATTTTGTTTGCATTTCATTTAACTGTACGAGGCTACACGTCTTCGCTCTTCTCAGATAGCACCGTACGTTCATAGGACGTCCGTTTCATGACCCGTTTATGTCCTAACGTTCTACGTCCATTTTGGACATCCCTAGGACGTCCTTAGGACTTAAATTTCGTGCGTTCTAAGAACGCTTAGTATCCTTCAAAGAATGTTCGCAAGAGTAAATTTCGAATTTTCTTATGTCTTTCGAATGTCTTGAAGATAAAATTAATAATAATGACAGCAATAGTAATAAAAATAATGTTCATAACACTAATAATAATAATCATACTAATTTCAACTTCATCTTAGCAACCCAGAAATTTTTAACTTTTTTTATATAAACTTGTACATATTGACGAAAAAATGCCAAAAAATCCAAGTTTTAATGTTAGGAATTCACTGGTTTAAAAATTTATGCGTGTTTAAAGTTGGACGATTGTAAGCATTTTTGACAGGTGTTACGTCCTAGGTGGGGCGGATTATAATATTCCGGGGATAAGGCGCAGTTTCGAACCTACCTGCATTCACCGGCCCCGGTTCGGGAAATTGAGGACTGGTTAAATGAGTTGTACCCGTAAATTTTACAAAACCAACAAAAGTTCGATTTATTTAGAATTTGGTGCTGAATCAGATTTTACAAACAGAGGTTTCGTTTAGCGCATAAGCTAGAGAGCTTACAAATGTTTCGCTTAATAATAGTGGTAATTTACCGAGTCGTTGGTCGGGAGACGCTCGTGGTCGAGGTTGCTGATTTTCGAGGG
>CM052124.1:7391112-7425839 GCA_028454245.1 Halictus quadricinctus
AAGGTAATTCAATTACTTTGTAATTATAATTCCTGGAGTAATTCAATTGTAATTCTGCACAACTCTGATGAAGACAAGAGTGTGTCGGTCGACGGACCTCGTTATGAAGGGTCGCAAAAGATAAGTGCTCCTCCTCCGGTCAATAAAGGATAACGGTTCATTACAATACGCCTTGTTATCGAAGCTACGGACGCCTCAAACCCGCAACATGCGCAACAGTATGTACTCAGCGTCGCGCGTCGTCTAACGAACGAAGCCGCTAGGTGGCACCACAAGCACAAGGTGATGTTGATAACGTAGAATTGCAAGCGTAGTCGGGCCCACCCCTCTCAACTCCTCCACTCGAATCTAACTCCGCTCGTTGAACAATGTCTGAGTACATACGAATATGGCGGAGTCCTTACCTGTCACGGAATCTTAAAATCGCTCATGATTATATAGAAAAAAGTAGACATTTCTGGGTTGCTAAGTCCACAGGTTGCTGGGTCCTCACACGGCGCGCAATAAGCAGTCCACCCGGGTCAAACGGTTTCTCTCAGGCTCTTTTTTGTACGCGAAGAACTTTTGTATTTAACGAACTTCTAATAGTTACCAACGAATCTAAGTCTGCGAGAAGCGCACGAAGTTCTGGACAGATCGCGAATGAGCAGAGGGTTCCACGTGGAATAGCGCAAGATGTTCTCCACGGCACACAGTATCGCAAACCATGGACAAAAATAAAAAATTCACTGCTTCATATTGATTCAAAACTATGTTGATAGTATGTTAAAATGTCTAAATAATCAGTTTTATGAAAAAACAATTCCAAAACATTTAGTAGGAAATTAATTGCAAGCGAATTCTGTAAGCGAATACAGTACTCTTCCTCTCTCTCAATAGAATTTTACAAAATGGAATATTTTCAGTATCGTTTCTTCTATATAATCATGCAAGAATTATTTCCTACCTCGTCCTATGTCACATGTTATTGTTGAAAGCCGCCCATGCGGCTGTGCGCATAGGTTCTCTCATTCTTCGTCGAGACTCTTTTACGACTAAAAAACACTTTGGGCTCTAAACACTTCAAATGTTTATGCTATGCTAAAAATTTTTTTAATTCGTGTTATATACAGGTACCACAGACTGTACATTTTTAAGAAGGATGAGATGCAGTCATCTATCCTAAATTCTCTTTGCAGTTCCTGAAAAATCAAGAAACAAATTTTATTCAAAGAGCAATTTACCAAAAATTTATAAGAACAATATATTGACTAAGCTGAACGTGTTTCATTGCGAATAAATTTTCTAAAAGTTGTTAAATTTGTACATATATGTCAAAAATAGTAAAAAAATCTATTAAATAAACAAAAAGTATACTACATTATGCACCATTAAAAAAGATGATTTGTTAATATTCAACACTTCAAATTTCACTTCGATATCTTTAATTGTTTAGAAGGTATACCAAAATGTCACTAAATTTCGCGTTTTAGACCACTGTGCGACGCGGCGCGACGGTTGATCGAAAGCAATTTCTCTGACCCTCGGCACTCGGCACTACTAATTACGCGGTCTCTACATTACAAATTAATTTCTCGCGACTAGGGCCAACAAAACAGTAACCCATTTCGTGGTGACTCAAGAATGCGGAAGTGAGACGACACTCACTTTCCTCATCTTTTCTTCTTCCGCTACGCTCTGCGTTACGCGGTCCGCACGCGTCTAATCTAATCGCGGTTGCAAGTCGCGTGGATCAACCGCAAGGAGCTTATTTACATTAGCGTCTCCATATTCGTTCACACCTGTCCGCGCGGCTGCCGCCATTAGATCGCGGGAAACAAAACCCGCGCTGCGTTCGCACAATTCTGTTTACTATGGATCTTATGAGAGCGTTCAGTTGTTTGACGGACTACGCGCGTTTAGGATGTGTGCCAGCATGAATCGCTTCAACCTCTCTCCTGCATATCCGCACGGTCACCACCTCTTTTTGAACTATCAATTTTCATGCTGTTCAAACCGCGCGGTCGAAAATGCGCGGATTCCGCCGTGTCTGAACAAACACTTGGCGTCCATGCCAAATCTGCCATGGTAAAAAGTGAATACAGTGAATTCTCGTTACGAGTCAGTTGCGCGGTTCTGGCGACTGACTCTTAGACGAAATTTGAGGTTCTCGCTTAGCGTCGCATTGGAAATACACAGGGCACGCTGGACACCTAAGAGTCACATCCATCTATAAGTCATAAGCCTATGACTACTAATTGATAGTGACAAGAAGACTGAGAAAATGTCTTTCTCTGATACAATGTTGCACGTACAAACGGACAGTGAACCTCGGGAGCCGTCGTCGCCGAGAAGTGTGAACATGGCACGGGTTGGGTACACCCGTGTGAGACTAGGACACCACTACTAATCCAATAAGAAAACTTCTTTATTTTTCATTATTTTTTCATGGGACTTTCACCAACACATTCGTGGCATTTTTCTGATAAAAATAAAACCAAATATAATATTATTAAATTAGGATAAATGTGATTCGAATTATATCGCGTTTGGTATCACTTTAATCAGAATAATGCCACAAATATATTGGTGAAAGTCTCATAAAAACATAATTAATAATAAAGAAGTTAAATTGTTTATTTAAAGGCCTGCGCTCACGCGGAGGGCATTACAAGTAAATATCATCGGAATTATTCCATATTTGACATATTATTATATTATTCGGAATTATGCCATATTTTTACATTAATAGAAAAATTGTTTGGTATCATTTTAATCAGAAAAATGCCACGAATATGTTGGTGAAGGTTTTATAAAGAAATAACGAAAAATAAAGAAGTTTTGTAATTGGATTAGTAGTGGTCTTCTGGTCTCACACCGATATACCCGACAATGTTGTGGCACACTCCTCGGCGGCGACGGCTGTCGAGCTTCGTCCGCTCACTGCGGTGGTGTGGGTAGTTCCACTGACTCCAAGTCGTAAGGTTGGCACTGACTCGTAACGAGAATTCACTGTATTGAACAAAATCGGGGTAAACTTTGCTGTAGCAGGGAAAATGGAATGTTATTTAAAGTTCTGAATTATATAATTTTAGGTTTCATGTATTTTCAATAACTTAAATATTTACAAATCTTAAAATAATGACAATAACGATTTTGCCCTATATTTACTTTTAGAGTAAGGTTAGGTTCGTTCTCAGTGCGACCGATCTGTCCTCTACACGAGGGCAAAATTTGGCATGAATTTGGCATGAATTTGCGACTGCAAACTTTGCACTTAACCCTCCGAGTGCTGTGCCGGAGTAATTTTTGACCCGCTGGCTTCAGGTCACGCACACAATGACATAGGTTCCCCAATACCACTTTCACCGCTTCCGCAGCGAAGACATTTGCGTACGTCCCTATGTCTGTCATTTCAAAGCAGCCTTTCTTTTTGTTCTCTGAGGTCCAAAACTTTACGGATAGCTTAGTTTCTTACGATACTCTGCTAAGGGAGGTCGTGCGCGACAAGACGTAAATCGATATTTTATATTGAAAAGTATTGTTGTAAGTGTTGTTATATTTTCTATTGTCGAATATTTTTATTTATTTGTTTAAAAAGATATTTGATTGATTGTTTACAAAGACATTGAAAAAATATTATTTCTTCACAACTCACGATGCTATTATATAGATACTTGTTCTGTAGATACTTGTTCCATGTTTCCAGCGATCCGCATCTTACTTGTGCTATTAGCTACTGGATTTCTTGTTTCCTCTCTTTTTTAAATATTCCGATAGATTCATAACCTGAATATATTTGTACGTTTGGTTCTAGCTCGAATTTTTCGTGCTGCTAAATTGTACATACTGTTACATATCCCTATCTCTTGTGTCCAACTCTTCCATGACGTCTACTACCATCTCTGGCCTCTGCTGTGCGCCTATCATGCTGAATTAATTCCTTTTTACGTAGATTTCTCTTTCCTTTGCACTTCCTGTCTTCTTGTCATTAATTTTCCTTCCTCCTCTAGGCACCCCTTTACCAGATTTCTCCCTCTTCCTTTTTTCTTCTTCAAATTTCCATGCTCTTGTTCCTGCCTTGACCCTAATCTTTTTCATTTTCGTTTCCTCTAAAACGAAATACTCAGGTGTTTGTCTGCTCACCCCAGAATCCACTTGACATATCTATTAACTTGTATCGCTTCTACCTCTTTCCTTTCTTCGAACCCCCACAGCTCTACTCGATACATGAATATCCCCATCACCAGTGGATCAAGCATAAACCTCCTCATTTTGAAGTACATTTTTTTTCTATATATGTCAACACACGGGTCTTGCCAGGGACATATAACATTCCAGGAGATACTATTCTTTGATCCACGCTGAACGTCGTACCCGACCCATATTATGTTTACATGCCTCGGCGTCCGAGGCCTTTCGAGCTTCATGGCCCCTCACGGGGTATACCCCGCGGTAGTGGGGATGGTTCTGAGACTTTCATCAACCAGGTATTTGCGACATATATCGAGAAAAAACTGTAATCTCTAAACAATCTCATCCGAATTCACCACACCTGAGTCAAACCATATTCGTTTCTCTTTCTCGTATATGCTTTATTAGGCCATCAACCTTTCGCAATCATACACACACCTAAGTAAGTAAGCAAGAAAACTCTTTCACACTTTTTACATCTGGTTTTAATTTTAAACGACAATGAAAAGGGGATAGGCTGGACGAAAAGAATAAAACCGGTAAAGTTTGAAAATAGAATTTTATTAGCTACGTAGCAAAATACCTATTCACTTAAATATTTGGTTTGACACGATTATCAGGCTAAGTTCGTTTATATTAATATACAATGTGTAAAGTATGCCATATTGTATATGGGCAGTGTCCGATGATAGTACGATAAACTTAATTTTCATACGACATTAACGAGATATAAATATATATATATAATATATATATATTATTTTACATGCTAGAAAATAGTACGCTAGGCACTTGTTTGAATAGTTATAGAAAAACAAAAAACTTACGGCGTATAAGGGGACGCTCGCGGGAAACTCGAAGGCAGGCAGTAAGACAAGAGAAGTGGCGCTCGGCGAGAGATGAAAGGAAGGAATGGCACAGAACGACAGAAAAGTGTGAAAAGAGATTATTTTGAAGTAGAAGCGACAGAGAGAAAGAGACAAACCACAAGAGGATCAAGAAAGAGTGAGATGTATGCAAGGAGAATTGGAGGAAACGAAGGAAGAAGCTACGCCGTTCTCTTTGTTTAGACGTCACCGCCGCGCCGGCGTGAATTCTACGGGAATCAACCGGCGGACGATCGTTCCTTCGTTCCGTCGCGAGACTTCGATCTGTTCTTCATAGCTTTATTTCTTTTTCTTTTCGATGGTCTAGTTATCGGCAGTAATAATTTCTCTCGAGTAAAAAAAGAACACAAAATAAAGAGGAAAAACGTGAATAGGGAAAAAGAGAGCAAGTATAAACGCGCGTGTATGGGTCTACGTGTCCTTTATACACACTTGGCAACGACTTATTCGCGACCTGAGGTTTCCTGCCTTCAAGGTCTCCTTCTCCGGCCTTTGGAACTGATGCCTATCCTCGATAGTGGCCAACCAGAAGCTGTACTCGTTCGTGTAGTAATGGCAGTGTCCTTTGGCGCCGTTGCACTCGATGAAAGGTGTCGCGCGGAAGTCCTCCAGACAAGATCCAGGACTGGACAGTGATTGACCACCACCTTGAGAACCGGCACCAGTATGCTGAAACAACAATGCGAACATTTAGTTTGCATCGTTTACGTCGGAATATTTCGTTGGTTGTCACTGTCAACAATGAACAACTGTGCAGAATGTCAACAGGAAACATTGCGAGTGACTATATCGAGCAATATCAAACTATGTACGTATGTAGATAACGGAAAATTAACCACGTCAACTGCGGTTTGCATATACGATTCGCTCGAGCAGTTTACCTATCTTCAGAACACGGAACATGTTTATTCTAGGATTTGGGACTAGGATTTTCTATTCACTGATAACATTATTGTTCCAGTGTGTACAATTTTGTTCAATTCAATTTTCACATATTGTTCAATTTTGAAGCTGGCACTCTTCAGATAGAAAATGTTATGTCGGTATGGTAGAAAATTACAATAAAATAATAAAAAAATTTTTTCGAGTCGCCAGAAATCCTTTTAGGAAACATGTTTTTAATGCAAAATGGGGCTATGTGCAAAATTTGAGGTTAATCTGACTTGACCAATTTTCGGAACTGTAGCCTGCGATTCTACTACAGCATGGTATCCTTTATAACTTTACATCACGTCGAACGAGTATATTTACGTGTTTGATCGAAACTATGTTCACATATGGTACTATCAGATTCGACTAATAAAAGGAATTTAATAAAAAGAATCCATGAAGATATCTATCATCGATAGAATAACTACTATTGTAGTTAAGTTATGAACAGTACATTGTATTAACATGTAGGCCTGCGTAGGCCGCTCGCCGATAGCGAGTCGTATTAAATAATTTAAAAACGATTGTAATGTGATGGGTGATTTTAATCGCTTAGTATTATTTTACCGTTGGATGGTGAACTATTCTTAGAACTATATAGTTGGTGATGTTTAAAACGATTCACTGCTTTATTCGTCGATTTTGTAAAACGTAATTTTGAAGGGATTTCTTATAGACACGTAAATTTTTCTATTGTTCCGATTTTGATACTCTGGGTCAAAATAAATCCGGACTCCACCGTCAGAGGGGTTAAATAACATGAACAAATGAACACATAATAATTATTACCGATAATCTATGATAGGAATGAAACAAATGATGTTTATGTAAAATGCAGTAAACTAGCGTGATAGCTAACGTATCAAGTGGTTTTATAACTAGGTCCTAACAGACCCGTGCAATTGCTAGGACCACTATGCGATGGTGTATTGGATATAGTACAATCTATATTTATAAGTTAATTTGTCTCGGCTGTAGAGTAGTTAGATATTCTGATACAATAGTTTGTTTTCATACCATGACGAAACTGTATCCGATCCAAAGGCCGGTCCATCCATTCGGACAATCTGGAATGTTTAACGATTGGCTGTGTACGGCTAGCACATTCGCTGGAACTTCACATACTACGCATCTGTGGAAAACGAAGAACATTTCAATTATTAATTGAACAGTATAACCTGCATATTATGTTGATATAATAGTAATTATTAATAAAGTTATAACTATATTTGAACATGTTCAAAGCTTTATGATGAAATACATTTATAATGCAAAAATTGGCTGGTAGTTAAGTCTTTGCAGTCATAGTATCTGTCTACATGTGTCTCCCTTATCATTTTTTATTTTGTTATCGTCAAAGCAGTTAATATATAAATCTATAAACTTAACTTAATATATAAATCTATAAAAATCTGTGCGATCTTATTATCGATCGAATAGTTGCATGGTAAAAAGATCCATCAGCAATTTCGTCATTTTCGAATCGAAAAATTCCATTAACATCTTTGTATAGAAACGAACTCTATAGAGCAAGCACGTCACAAGTGATACATTGTAACCGTGTGGCTTATATACTAAGCGATAGCAGTATTGAGCTCTATCTATCGACCCCACCGATACCCGCAACGACGATATTCTCGATCATTGTCGACTTGTAGGATATCGTCCCACTAGCTAGAATGCGTGCGTAGAACTCTGTAACCGTACAGGTTACATATCGATACGTCATATATCGAACGACGATATCGACCCCACCATAACACTCCGTGACGTAAACCGCGAGTCCTGACAAAGAAAAGGACCCCGAGATATCGCGACACTTGTCGCAATGCGCACGCATCGATTCCACTCGATACCGATCGAAGGAGGTCGATGCGTGCCGCAGATAGATCACTCTACGTCTGGAAGCGGGTCTACACTCCCAAAGAAAAAGATAGCACACGCGTGCTATCTTTAATTTCTCACGTTGTAATTGTGGTACAGGAAACGTGCCAATGATACAGAAAGACTACCTTCTACTAATATGTAAACACTATCTATATTGGAATTTCTACGAGATATTCTCTTAGGAGGAATGTAAACACACAAATAGACAGAGACAAAATGATAGCACACTCAAGGTTTATTTTCATTTTGTTCAATATGTCGTGAGGTTTAAGGAAGTTAAAGTGGTCAGTCGGTGTTCGGTGCTTCTTGATATTGGTATCTGTCGCATTTCGTGATGGGCCGTGGTAAAAGATTATCTGACAGTGAAATAAACGCAATTCTTATTTTAAGAAAACGGAAAGTAACGATTACAGAAATTGCGAAAGAAATTGGTCGAAGCAGAAAAGCTGTATATAACGTATCAAAAGATGTGGATAACTACGGTAAAAGGAAAAGCACTGGAAGGCCAGCAGCCCTATCGCATCGTGACACAACAGCAATACTTCGTGCTGCATCTAATTCTTGTGCTACTGCAAGAGAAATTGCTTGCAAAGCTGGTGTACAAACTAATATTCAAAATGTTCGACGTGTGCTGCAAATAAGTAATATTATGAACCGATCAAGAATAAAAGCCAAGCCACGATTAACAAAGAAGCATAAGGAAACACGCCTTGAATTTGCGAAGAAACATATACACTGGTGGAAAACCTGGAGGAATATAATCTTTACAGATGAAAAACGGTTTTGTCTGGATGGTCCAGATAATAGTGCATAAGATTATCATGACATTCGAAAAGGACAATTAACAAGAATTAGACGACAAATGAAAGGAGGTGGAATAATGATTTGGTGCGGCATAGGTTACAAAGGAGAAACGGATATTAATTTTATACAAGGAAAAATGAATAGTGCAAGTTATTTGAGATTAATAAAAAACCAAATTGATAAGTATGCACAATGCATTGCAGGTCCAAAATTTGTGTTCCAGCAAGATAATGCTGTCGTACACACGGCAAAAATTATTCATGAATACTTTCAAAAGAGAAAATTCCTGTTTTGGAATGGCCGGCGTGCTCCCCGGACTTAAATATAATTGAGAATTGTTGGGGATTATTATCAAGAGCTGTCTACGCAGAAGGTAGACAATTTGAAAATTTAAATGACTTAAAAATTACTATTAAAGAGGAATGGAAAAATTTATCACAATCTTCAATTAAAGTACTGTATAAATCCTTACCAAAAAGGATGATAGAAGTAATTGAGAACCACAGAGGTTCCACACATTATTAAACACAGGTACAGTTATACCATTTTCATATTTGTCTATTTTAAATTTATATAATATGGAATATTTTTCAGATGTGCTATCATTTTGTCTGTATTCATTTGGGTATTTGTATTTTTACGACGAGAATTCGTTGAAGAAAAGTCAATAAAAGTTATGTTTATATATTGGTAGAAGGTAGTCTTTCTGTATCATTGGCACATTTCCTGTACCATAATTATAACGCGAGAAATTAAATATAGCACGCGTGTGCTATCTTTTTCTTTGGGAGTGTAGCTGCACGCGTTCGCGAAGTGTCCTGTCGGCGAAACACGGTACGCGATCGAGGGGTCAAACCGACCCGATAGAACAGACAAACCGGTTGTTCTATCCTCGACGCGTAAGCGCCTCAAACCGAGGAGTCACAAGTGCAAACTGCGCCGTGGCATTGCCGACGATTAAGACGCAGTTTGTGCTCTGCGGACACGGTCGCATAGTTGTCGTGAACTATCTTAAAATTATAAATCGTTTTTCGTAATCGTGGTACCGAGTGGACACTTCGTTATAGTCAAATTCGTGGTTCTCGTTCGAAATGTCTATGACTGCTCCGGTAGGATTTGCACAGTCGTAATCATTCTGCCGCTATCTATAAGAATATGTTCGGAGGCCACGTATCGTGCCGAAGAGCATAGTCCTTGGTAGCGTGGCGTGACCGACGGCTTGGTGTGCGTCTCCATCCATACCACTTATACGAGTATTCGGACGAGTGCGTGGATGGTCTGACAAGTAAGCGGGTAAGATAGGTTGACCGGCGGCCGTCATTCTAGGCTTCAGCGCTCCGTACAGACCGCGCAGTCTATCTCTATAAGTCTGTGGGGTATCTGACAGATACTATCTGTTTCCTCTCCTCCTTTGCCATGCCAAATAGGGAGTTCTAGGGGGAGTTCTAGTAACCGCCCCCTCTCGACTAGCGGGAATATTAAAATAGCGTAATAACCCCAACCCGAGCGATTACAACGTTACACCAATGATTTTTGTCTTTTTTTCTTAAAGGAAACGCTAAACATACCTGGAGATGTATTCTTCTATTGCCGTCTCCTCTACTGGCATCATGGGAATTGGACTATTGGTTGACAGCCAGTAGGAACGATCGTTCCGGCTGGCATAGTGGCAGACGTTGTTGACGTCGCAGAATAGGAAAGGCATTGTTGAGAATTTTCTTACGCAAGAGCCGGCGTAACCTGTTTTTGCGATAATTTATTTAGATAAGTTATTGTTATTACTGGAGAAGACGAAATTTCGTATAAGATGTGAGATTTACGAGTTGGACGCGAGTTTGTTGATCCTTTAACGTCACTATAGTTACTAGACTAACGATTTTTACTAAATGCATTTTGAAAACTTACCCAAATCTTGCGAGTGTGCTCTTTCATCGCCATCTGTGTACAACAAACTGTATCCTTCCCATAGCTTGATATGTCCTCGTTCACAAACCGGTACTGATTGACTTTGGCTGTGTTTGACCAACAGAATACCAGTCAAATAATCAGGCGAAGCTTCACATGGCAGACCGGGTTCTCCTGCAGGACCTAAAGCTCCCGGAGGACCTTGCAGACCTGGTGCACCTGGTGCACCAACGGGTCCAGGTAAACCAGGGAGGCCAGATGGTCCTATAGGCCCTGACAGCCCTTGAGCACCTTTGAATCCATCCAATCCTGGGAATCCTGGTGGTCCTGACATTCCTTTTTCTCCTGGTGGTCCTGGTGGCCCTGTAGGTCCTGTAAAATACGATAACGTTTATGTGGAAAATTGTTACTGAACTTCAGCAACTTCAGTGTTTTCCTGTGAGCCAAGATGAAAGATTAAAATTTACTCTGCATTTCTATTAATACTTGCTGTGTGAATCTGTGTTGTCACAAAATGAAAGTTTTACTTATTCCAAAAAATACTAAATCAATTAGTAAAAATAATAGAGGAATGAAGTCTGAATTACAAGTGCTTATGCATGAATGTGATTTGGTACATCATATGCGTTGTAGATGTGAATATGTACTAATCTGTGATGTTAATTAAACAGATAAGACAGTCGCGGCGAACGAACGACAAGACGCGAAACGATGCAGGCAGTCGAGGAACAGTATTTATTTGATGCGTGTGAAGGTGGAAATTCGTGTACATATACAAACGAACGTGTCTGATGTATGTGTCAGACGCATTTATAAACGATGTGTACACCACGAATTGTCGCATACTGCACGCTTCAGTTCCGCGATCAACGTACAGAGTCGTCAAGATAAATCCGGAATTTTTTCGGGCAGCACCAAAAATAATATATATTTCAGGCAAATATAAATAAAACAACAATAAATTGTTGACAAGATAACTGACTATATAAGCTACAAATTAATAAACAAGTGAGAAAATGTCAGCCATGAACCGAGAATACGACCGGACAACGGTAATACTCAAATTGCTTCATATTTTATCCCTTTCCAACGCCGACCCGGCAATAGAGCTCGGCCGACTACTTTATATGTATTTTGCCGTGTCGGGCCTTTTGCTTACTCTCCGTATTCTTTCTCGGTCCACTCAAAAACAAAGTGGAAAAGCATAGGTACCCTGATCTGAAATACGGAGAAAGCCGATCCCAAACCTTCGCCTTATTTCAAAACAAAACTGTATACAGTGATTTCTCTGTACATGTCGCCAAAGTCTGGATGATAAACGTCACGGAAGTGCCCCCACTACCGCGGACAAACTCCCACCCTCCCCCTTGCTCGCTCCCCATAGGTTTATCAGTGGCACGAACCACTACCCTAATTTTGTTCAATACACATACCAGGGTATCCACGGTCTCCCTTTGGTCCCATCGGTGGTTCGATGCAATCGTCACCTTTGTCACCCTTGTCACCAATGTAACCAGGGGCACCCATTAATCCAGTCGGACCGGGGTAACCCATATCACCCTTCTCTCCAGGAGCTCCAGTTACACCATTTACACCATCCCAACCTCTGTCACCCTTTTCTCCGGGCACTCCGTCTAGTCCACTTGGTCCTACAAATTAATCGAAAACTTGCTTTTTTATAAATTCTTCAATATAACAGTATCATACCTATCCATTAATTTTTATCCGTTATTTAAAAAAAAAATTTTTTTATATTTTTAGTAACATATAAAGGTATCTTAAAGAATTTTTCGATATTTTGAAAATTGTTCGTTTTCCAGACCTGGAAAATAAAGTGTCAGCCTTTTTTCATCGAATTGTGACGACTAAATTAACAAACCGATGCAAATGATATTTTAAGTGCTTATAGTGAAAATATAAGAGTAACTAATAAAAATTATTTCAGTTCAAACAAATATTTTTCACAACTTCTTATGCTTTAAACAAATTCAGTGTTTCTATAGCTGAGACATATTGAAAAATTAAAAAAAATTATGATATAGCTTTCAGGATATAGCTTTGTGTGTTCTGGCTGTTGCATATATGATATTAGAACAACTTTTATAGACACCCTACCGCTGCTAGTACCGCGTGTCAATCGTCCGCGTCCGATTTCGGTGCACTGTTCATTTCAAATCATTTTAATTTCGTTAATTTGAAAATGTCCGCTTTTTTAAAACCAGGTCCGTAAAGGAAAGACGTGGGACTATATCTTCATTTTTTTTTAATTTTTCAATATATCCCAGCTATAAAAACTGTGTTTATTTAAAGCAATAAAAAAATAAATTGCGAAAAAAGATGTTTTTACAACTGAAATAATTTTTATTAAATATGCTTACGTTTTCGCTATAAGCACCTAAAATATCATTTTCATCGGTTTGTTAGTTTAGCCGTCATAATTTAATGAAAAAGGGTTCACGCTTTATCTTACAGGTCTTTAAAACGAACAATTTTTCCAAATCCTTTAAGATAACAATCTATATCACTACTGTAAATACTACAAGATATTCTAATTTCAACAAAGTCCTAAACACTACTCCGAAAAGTGTCCAATTTCGCGTGGAATGGCCCCATATTCGTTATTCACTTGAAAATAAAAACCTGGACGGGTCAGAACGACGGGTTCTAATATTTTTAATTTACAATTATTAAGATTCTAAAGATACATCCATGATTCAACAAATTTATTTCTTTGGGTATATGTGATTAAAAATAAATGGCTAATAACTTAGGCAGCACAATTTTGTTTTTTCTATTTTTATAAAGTAATGTAAAATAGTCACTTTTAGTGCTCCCTAAACCTAGAGTTAAGAGTATGTGCTTTAGTGGCACTCTCATTCACATTTCCAAAACAGATATATATAAAGTTTTATTTTATCTTCAATACTAAAAACTAACTATCTTTTCAAATTTTCAATTTCCTAACGTTTGCACGACTTCATAGATTTTAAGAGATTTTTGTTTCTCACGCAAAATAAAAAATAATATAATTCTCTGATTTCAAAAATAATTTAAAAATGTTAATGTTTTTTATTCCTTATTATTGATTAACGCAAAATCTGATTTTAGTAATATAATAAGACCAATTTTTTAATAATCACCTCGTGGTCCTGGTTCTCCTTTTTGTCCTGGTAGACTACGTAATCCTGGTATTCCTACATCTCCTTTTTCACCTCTTTCACCTGGCTGACCTGGCAATCCTTCAAAACCTGGGGCACCATCTCTACCTGGTGAGCCAGGAACTCCACTGGGACCTGTGTCACCTTTCTCACCCTGTGGGCCAATAGGTCCATAAGGACCCTGATCTCCTTTGTGACCTGGTAGACCAGGCAAACCCTGTTCGCCCTTTTGTCCAGGTATTCCAGATATTCCTTCTCGTCCATGCTTTCCAGGCAATCCTGCTAAACCTTTCTCACCCTTGACAGTGGCTCCGGGAAAACCTGTAGGTCCGGCCGGCCCTTCATCACCTGAAGTAATTAATCGATTATGTATAAATGACGCAAACATTATTTATTGGTTTTGATCGCATCAACAATATTACGTAAAATAGTACCCCAAAGTATACATACCTTTAACACCCATAGGTCCTGGTGGTCCCGGATTTCCGACTGGACCTGGTAATCCTCTATCTCCTTTCTCCCCATCATATCCAGCTAAGCCTTCCAAACCTCTATCACCCTTTTCTCCATATAAACCTTGTCGTCCAGGAATACCTGGTTCACCCTTTTCACCTTTAACTTGGATTGTTGGGCCAGGTGGTCCACGGTCACCTTTCTCTCCGATTCCACCAGGCAATCCAGGATATCCAGTAGGACCTTTATGACAGAATATGTTATTAGTTAACTAATTTTTGGTAGAATCAGTGCAGTAATATTTTTTAATTCCCTGTTATTACCTGAAAGACCTCGATCTCCTTTAACGCCATTAAGGCCTGGATGACCTGGAGCTCCCATTTCACCGTCTTCTCCTGGGAAACCAGGTGGACCAGGTAAACCGATTTCACCCGGTTCACCGGGTAACCCATCGATACCAGGCGTCCCTGGTTCGCCTGGCGTACCTGGCGGCCCCTGTTGCAATTAATTCACAATGTAAGTGAAAATCGAGTGAGAACATTTATTTCGAGAAACTCATAACTTTACTGGGCAAACATACTAGATCTCCTTTCAATCCAGGATATCCTCTAACTCCAGTGTCTCCTTTCTGCCCCTCTAATCCCGGTAAGCCATCACGACCTGGTACACCGGCCTCTCCTTTCGGACCAGGCAGTCCATCTCGCCCAACACCAGGTAATCCAGATTCACCCTTGGCACCATCTATACCATCTCTTCCAGAAGGTCCTGGAGGTCCACGAATTCCTGGCATTCCTGGTTCACCTTTTTGTCCTTTTTCAGATACCTGACCAGGCTCTCCTTTACGCCCCTAGTAAAGCAAACCACAATAAAACTTTAGTACATATGCACGCAAAGACAAGTTGAATTTTATTATTCCAAAATACATACTGGGAATCCGACTGGTCCTTGATCACCTTTAGGTCCGTCGAATCCAACGGGACCTGGCGCACCAGGTTCGCCGATTGGACCTGTGTCTCCTTTGGACCCAGGTAGCCCTGGACGTCCAGGTTTTCCATCTAGTCCACTCAATCCAGGGAAACCTGGTGAGCCTTTTTCTCCACGTTCGCCCTTCAAACCAGGTGAACCTTCTAGACCAATTCGGCCTTGTGATCCAGGTGGACCTCGCCGTCCAGGATATCCTTTTTGTCCGTCAATACCTGGTTCCCCACGATCTCCTTTCGTACCTGGGAACCCTGGAAGACCAGATCTACCAGGTTCTCCTGGCAATCCTGGTTCGCCTGTATAGAATCAATTTTATATAAGTTTTTGAGTTGATGCATAGAGAACATCAGTTTCAATAAGGATAGGAATCCATACACGTACCTTTGTTTCCGTCCATACCAGGAGTTCCTGCTACACCAGGTGGACCTGGAGGACCAATTAGTCCTGTTTCTCCCTTCTCTCCTGGTGCACCTGGTAAACCACTTATTCCAGAGATTCCAAGATCACCCTTTTCACCAGCAAATCCTGGTAATCCTCGATAACCAACAGGGCCGTCTTTTCCTGGTGGTCCTGGAAGACCTTTTTCTCCTTTTTCACCGGGTGGGCCAGTCAAACCGCGAGCACCTTTCATTGAAATTCCAGGTTCGCCCTTGTCTCCTTTTGGAGCTGGTGCACCAGGGAATCCCCTAGGTCCTTCACGACCAGGTTCACCGGGGAAGCCCATTGGTCCCATTGGACCTTTTTCTCCACGAGGACCAGGCAATCCTCGTGCTCCGACTGGTCCAGGAGCACCGATTGAACCTGGCACTCCAGGAGGACCCTAATTTTATTAAATGTTGTTATTACTTTTCACATTACGCTTATATATTGGATTTACAAAACCTAGATACTAATCTAAAAACAATTTATTTACTAACCGAGAAACCTTGTAGGCCTTTGTCCCCCTTCAATCCATCTCTTCCAGGTATTCCCGGTACTCCTCTTTCTCCTGGCAACCCTCTATTACCTTTGACACCCTCCGTAATATTGTACGGTGGACATGAACCTATGCAAAACAAAAATTATGGTGTATTCCACGTATTTAGTGAAAGAGTGTCTGAAAGTAAATTATCACCACTTACCAGGTTCACCTTTTGCTCCATCAAAACCAGGTTCACCTTTTTCTCCACGCCATCCAGGCGAACCAGGTTCTCCAGCTTCTCCTTTTATACTGACACCACTTTCTCCTTTACGACCTGGAACACCTGGCCTGCCAGGTACACCCTCTTGTCCAGGGAAACCGCGATCACCCTGAAAGCAACAGAAAGTTACAGAAATCCAATCAAAATGTCACCACAAAGATCAAATAGCCATGTTCTAATATCACTTACAGCAGTACCCTTAAGTCCCGGGAACCCTTCAAATCCAATCGAACCCTTCTCTCCAGGTAGACCTATCGGACCTAGAGGGCCTGGTCGACCTGGCTCACCTCGTATGCCTTTATCACCTTTTTCTAGCTTTATCATATCCCAGGATATTTTGGCAGGTTGACCAGGTTCTCCTTGAGGTCCTGGAGCGCCGGGAATACCGTCTTTTCCCTAATAACAGACGTACATTGCTTAACCTATGCAAATATTTTAATCGCTAAACTAGTTTCGTACGTGTTACAGCGTGAATTACAATATAATAAATATGGTAAATATTGACAAAAGGGGAACCAGCTCCAGTGACCTAGTCTGGCAATATATGTTGTCAAGGTCAACATTTTGAACAACTTTTCTCTATACATGTACCCGTCGCTCGGTGTCAGTTTCCGAGACATTCCCAAAAAACTTTAAATAAACCGAGATTACGAGTACACTTTATTCTGCAAGTATTAACTGCATAGTCAAAAATAATATTAATAGCTTGAACCAATTGTTCATTGGATACATTCTGCTCGTCACTTCAAAAAAAGAAACGATCCCACCAATCTGAAGTTGGTTGAGGTTAGATGCGTGAGAGGGCTACGAGGACATACCCATGCGAAGTGCGGACCATGCAAGCTTTCCACCCTCTCAAGTACCTAACGCCGATCAACTTCAACTACTCCTTCTCCTTGAGATCCTGTATATCAGTGCTGGCCAGGGTTCGGACCCCTCAAACGCTTACTTTCCCCACCAATCGGTCTAGATTTGAAGCGTATTTACCGACTTATTAGCAAATAATGGCCAGGTGTATTACTCCGTCAGCTCTTGGGCGAAAATTTTTCCAACTTCCACCGCTAAGAGGAAAGTTTTTCCGTATCGGTCCTCGACCTTTCTTCCATGCAGCGCGTACCTTCATCGCGCTCGCTTATGTTTCGTGTCATCGTTGCCCCACCGTACCCTCGTAGCTACTCACGATAGGCGAAACGCTTCCATTCCCCATGGTAACGGAACTTACTGGAAGAGGACAGAGGGCGTTACGGTGGGGATGGTTTTGCCCCAATTGAGGCGAATGTGCCCAGCACTGCTGTATATCATTCTGTATTTTAATTACTGTTCGGTGACAGCTTGACCCAGAAAAAAGTGTACTCGTAACAAGTTTTTTTATGAATATCTCGGAAACGAAGACCGAGCGACGGCTACATGTATAGGGACAAGTTGTTCAGAATGTTAACCTTGACAACACATTGTAAGGTCAATGTCAATGGAACTGGGTCCCTTTTTATCAACATTTACCATAATTATTATTGCAAATATATCATTATAAAGTGATGTGTATTGTTATCGACACTTCCTTTTCACCAGTACTGACTACGAAATATTCTGAATACTTTCACTTAATCTCCAGAATGTTGTCGTTTTTAATAACTTCATAGAGAATGTTGCCCATGCTTGTACGGACCCATTTACTAGTCAGTGTTTCTACATGTGTACTTCTCTAAGATACTACATTAATTCATTATTCACCCGAATTGCAAACAACTGACACCTGGGCACACTATCACGAGCTAAAAAAATAGATGAAATCTTTGAGGGCTTAGGCAAAGCTGTAACACATTGCTGTTCAGTTGGTAATAAGAATATTCTCTTATTTTTTCAAATTATTTAGAAGTAAATTTTTTGGACTCCATTGACAGAGTTATGGAAACATTCACAATGCCTTTTAAAAGTTCCCGTATTGAGAGGAATAATACTATTTTTATTTACTCTAGAATAAAGCAATCCAGCAAAAAAAAAAATAAAAACAAATAAATGCGTAAATATTTCTAATTTTTCATTCTCAAAAGAAGCTTCACTATAAAAGCGTGCTGCAGTAACTAACCATATCAAGGATTTCTATGAATACTAACAATACGTGTTAATCATAATCATGTTATGTGTTGTTCGTTTAGTAGATAACGTGTTATCATTTTTTCAAGATTTTATAATACAATTAGTTCATACCGGTGGCCCTGGTGGACCGATTGGTCCCGGTAAGCCATCAGAACCAGGTTCTCCAGGAAAACCTCGTTCTCCAGGTGGTCCTCGGGCACCAGTAATTCCAGGGCTACCATCGAAACCGTGATCTCCTTTAGGCCCTCTTAAACCAGGCAAACAGTCTATGCAGCGTCCTCCTAATTCTCCCTTTTCACCAGGCGATCCGGGACTCCCCGGAATACCGTCTCTTCCAGCAATTCCTGGTTCTCCTGGTAAACCAGCTTCACCTGGCAATCCTGGAATTCCATCCAGAGAATCTCCTGGTAATCCGCGTGGTCCAACGTAACCACGTTCACCCTTCTGTCCTTTTTCTCCATTTAAACCCGGTGCACCATCCATTCCTTTTGGACCCTTCACGAAGGATAGACAGCATTTAAATTAGGTTGGATATTAGGTGCTTATATTTTAAAAGAGGTCGTTAATTCTTCATTAAATTTCGCGCTTACAGTTATCGATAACCCTTTCTCTCCTGGCAAACCTCGTGGACCTGGAGGACCTTGAGGACCATCAAAACCACGAAGTCCCGTTGGTCCTGGGAATCCTGTGATGCCAGGTTCGCCTTTCGCTCCTTTCTCTCCGGGCAAACCTTCCGGACCGGGGATACCTGCTGAACCAGGGCCTCCTGCAGGACCCAGTGGCCCTCTTGGACCTGGATCTCCTGGATATCCATCAGAACCTCGTGGACCAATTGGACCTGGGAATCCCTGAGGTCCTTTAGGCCCTGGCGGACCTGGTGTACCCTTGCCGCCCTAATAATTAAAGTAAGTTTAACGTAAACTTAGCTCATTTTATTGTAGTATTAGATTGTTAAGAGTGTTCAAAAAATCTTTCTGAGTGCTGAATTTTTTTTTTTTTTGTTTTTGCTTGCATAGGTACTGCAAATAACATTAGTTCCGAAGTTACGAAATAACATAAAAAAGGACTCTACGGGATATATTTTTAACACGAAATTTATATTTCGATCAACATAAAACTTTATAAATCAATGTCTTACAGCAGTATATAATAGTTATGGGAACAGTTTACTATGAATATATTATAAATAAATTAGTAGATAACACTCACTCCTGGTGGACCAGGAGGTCCTCTCAATCCCGGAACACCCGATGGACCATCGCGTCCTGGTTCTCCTTTCAGACCGGGACGTCCGGGTAATCCATCTAAACCATCGTAACCACGGTCACCTTTGCGACCAGGTGGTCCTGGAGGTCCAGAGAAACCATCTCTACCCTGGTTGTAACAACATTTCACAATAATTGATGATGTATTACATTCTCATGTGGCTTGTAAATGCAATAAATTTCACTAAACTTACTCGAATGCCTGGAGCTCCGATCAAACCTTTCTCTCCTTTTCCACCAGGGCTACCAGGTAACCCATGATCACCAAGTGGACCTGGCTCACCTTTTTGCCCATCATATCCCATTTCGCCCTATATTGTACAACGAATTAAATTATTTCGTTAATAAAAGACCAAAATATATCGCGTTTGATTTTTTAAATACCTTATCTCCTTTTTCTCCAGGCTCACCCGGAGGTCCTGTAATTTCTGTTACTCCTATTAAGGGTAATTCAGGGTAAACTTTACCCTTAGGTCCAACCTCACCCTTCTGACCTTTATCACCTTTCGGACCCTCGAATCGAAGACCCATGTTTCCTTTTTCTCCCTTAGGACCCGGCTGTCCAGGTGGTCCCTGTATAGCAATGTAATTATTTATCTTTGTAAGCATTACGGATAAATTGAAATTATACAAAATAAAATGTCACTTAATAATGTACAGTAAAGCAACGAATGAAGTAAATAATTATATCAAAATTTAAGATACTATGCAACTGTATAACTATGGTCCGTTTTGCAAAAGAAGTATATCGAGACTCACTAGCAGTCACGAAGCTACCAACTCCACTCTTATTACCGATATGTTATGAAATTGAAGTGGAAAGTATTAATAGCAGTTATAACGGACACCACTTCTTAGACCTCTTCTTTCGAGAAACAAGATATAACGTCTATAAACTATTTCGGCTTCAAAATGAAATGCAACAAAACAATCGCGACCGGGAGATAATCAAATAGTCAACTGATCGTCCTCGAACCTTTTGTTTCGAGAAAAATAGTGACGCCGAAGCTGTTATAAACATAGTACCAAATAAATTGAGTTGTTGCAGAAACATTTCTACTTGTATGTACCTTTCCTATACCACCCGATTCGTTACACTGTTTGTTTCTCATTGAATTCATTTTAGAAATACTGTAGAAGAAAGAGGTCACTTACGAAAGGACCAAGTTCACCCTTTGGCCCAGGAGACCCACGATTTCCTTGAGGTCCTGGTGGTCCAGGGGGTCCTCTCACGCCATCAATACCCGGTTCACCTTTTTGACCACGGGGAAAGGACCCAGCAAATGCCGGTTGACCCTTGTCTCCTTTGTGACCAGGAGGACCTTTAAAACCACGTGGGCCTGGCTCTCCAGGCATACCGCGGAGACCGGGTTCACCCTAACAGATACAAGAACTTATATGAATACCAATGCATTGAAATCTAAATGATTATTTTCAAGTACCCTTACAGAAATATTCAAGTATCTTTAATAGAAATTGCAAATGCTCTTGGTCCAAAAGTTATTATGCTAAATAATCTGATTTCTAAATCATATTCGACCAATTAAATTCGGGACTCAAAAGTCTATAGAAAAGTAGAAATAATTGATGTAATTATAAAATAGACCAAATAAAAATAAATAAGTTTTAAGTTTCACGCAATAGTCTTATACTGCAAGAATTTAACGTATAAAATAAAAATAAATTCTTTGTTTTATCAAATTCCCTCGTTAATTTACGTACATCAGTTCCATTGCAGCCATCTCGACCGGGAAAACCAGGAGATCCTGGCGGACCTTGAACTCCAGGAACACCATTTATACCCGGAAATCCAGGTATACCCATTTTTCCCTATGGAGAAGCGATACAATTAGAACGGCCACGAATAGCAATTAACGTATGCTGCCTTCCGACGGTACGATGCTACGTACTCTATCACCTGTCTGCCCACGCGGTCCCTGAGAACCAGGATCACCTTTCTCTCCTTTTGGACCCAGGAGTCCTTCTGTTCCCGGAAATCCTCTTTGACCCTTGGGACCTTGTGGTCCCATTATACCTGGTGGACCCTGTGCACAGTAATTACGTTGGCTTTGTTATACTATAAAAATACCACGGTGTTTGAATAAGGTTTCATTAATTATCACGAAAAAGACAATTCTTTCAAAAGAAACAACGCTCACCCGGCACTTAATTACATTGTTGTTTAAAAATTCGCAAACCTCTATTCCTATATCTCAATGAGCAATTGAATATATGCACGAGCTTTATCTTTCTTTTTCAAGTTTTTCACATTTGTGGACATTTATCGTATTGCAGTGATTTTTTTTTGCAAAAATGAGTACTCACTCTGGAACCTTTCTCAGCGAAACATTTCGGTACGCAGCAACCTGATCCTGTACAATTCTGCCGAGTATGTCCTGGAACTGGTACAGCTGAATAACTGCTCGGATAATTGTCCGAACTGCCAGCTGCACCATATCCTCCTTGGCGTTGCGAGTGTCCTGTATAACCAGTCGATCCATGACCGTAAGGACCTTCAAGATTTCCTTCGAGGTTTCCAGATCCACGAGTATCTTCAGGTGTCCTGGAATTGTAACGGTCTTCGTAGCCTCGAGATCGTCCATGAAAATCGCCGGCTCCTTGATTGTACGGATCAGGGACACCTCGATTTTGTCCGTCGTTGTAAGGTCCTCGATCTCTGTCGCCTTCATAAATAAAAAATATTACTGGTGGCATTGGGCGATTAAACTACAAAATTCAAAACAAAATAATTCGAATGAAACCAAATTGAATTTTCTGTGTACATTAAGGAGTTTAAAAATAACATTTTATCAAGTATCTGTAACCTCTATTTGATACAAAAGCCATTCAAACTAAAAAATACAAATTTGTATCTAAAAAGTCGTTCGAAAATTATTCTTGCAATAAACTATACTAGGTGTAACAAAAATCATTTAACGTGTAGAACACACTTTTATCGAATCAAGATATTGTTGGTGTCGTTCTTGGCTGAAGTTCCGAAAATCGGTCAAATCAGATTGAGCTGAATTTTTACACATAGCCTCATTTTGTATTAAAAACATATTTCCCAAAATGATTTTTGGCGACTCGAAAAAAAAATGTATCATATTAGTATAATTTTTCATTTTACCTTACTGACAAGCATTTTCTACCTTACCGACTTAAGGCTTGGATTAGGTGTCGTTTCTGAACTTGTTAATGCTGTACGTGGGTTGGGTCAGGTCTGGGTTAGCTTGGGTTGGATATGATTATGTTTAATTTTTATTGTTTTATAGGCATGGCTGAATGTGGTGGAAATGTGTCCAGACAATACAAGAGACGCGAACACATTGATTGGTTTGATACAGAAACATGTTGAAATTGGTACGAAAATGCCTGTAAGGTAGAAAATGACAATGAAGTGATAAAAAATTTATTCTAGTCGCCAAAAATCCGTTTGGCTAACATGTTTTTCATGAAAAATAAGGCTATGTGCAAAATTTGAGGTCAATCCAATTTGACCGTTTTTCGGAACTTTAGCCTCGTTCTTAAAGATACACACCGATACGAGGAAAAGGCATTTAAACGTTGCGCTAACTTTTCTCTATAAATAGTCCGAGATACGTGTTAGAAAATACCTACGCGTAAGACCAAGCGGATAGTGCAATCTAGAACATGTGTGCAAAACTTCAATAAATGAATATGATTATGATGTTAGGGAATTGTTAATAGAGAAAATGTAACATATTCATATTAGTCTTCCATTGCTAATCAAGACTACCTCCCAAAAGTGTTGGAAAAGTAAATTTCCTACTCTCTGGAATAACAATTTTCTAATCCATTAAATTTTATGGAACACCATAAAGTTGTGCGCGCGCATATAACTGGTTGTATTATCGATTAATAGCCAACTATTATACAATAGTGCAAAAGCGTAAGATGAACGGTTCCATTAATTAATGGACAGTACTCGAGTCCGTAAATCTCACAATATTACACTAACTAAGGCTGTTACATTACAAACAAGACAAACGCTTTTCTTTGACAGCATATTGTAATTATTGATATCATCAATTTTATATTGATCCGTGAGCAAAATCTAAATAAATCATTCTATTTGTCACACGTGTCCCCTTTGTGCAGACCGATTAAATTTCCGCGTACATTGTTTAAACGATCAAATCTACATCGATTCTAAAAGCCTGAAACCTTCTTTATAAAATATTAATCTTAAAATTTGTATGTTTCAACTATCGTCTGTTACTAATGAAGTTGCTGAGTATCGATGTTTCTTTGTCTCAGATAACACAATTTCCAAAACTTCTCTAATTGTTTGCAAGTTCGTATTGATTCCCGTGGGTTAATTTTTGCTATTGCCATAGTGCAAGCGTTAATTTACAATGCTTTCTAAGGTGACTGTATTTCCCCAGATATCTATACTGGTGCTTGATACCGTATTTATGTTTGACAAATTAGATTAGAAATGTTATCGGCTGCAGTCTTTGATACTGTCTTTGATACAACAAATTAGAATAAATCTATTTGTAGCAAATGACAATTTTCGTTAAAAGCATTTATGGCTAGTTTTGAACAAAGTTAAGAACTCAAATTTCCCACCTCGACAATTACATGCACGTAATTGTAAAGCATGATTAACAATAAAATTGTAGACGGATATTGCCAGTAGTGTAGTAACAGTAGATATTCTATTATAATTCTCTAAGTTAATTTATAATTAGCACTTGTATTACCATCATATTTAGCTCAGTATATTAATTACCGTCGCCATACTGGTGTCCTTCAGACCGACGACCATATTCGCGGTCATCGGTTTGTCGGTTATAACCGTCATCGTCGATCCGATCATCATAGGCTTCTACGTTCCGCCTATCTTCTTCGGAACCTGAAAACCAAAAAATATAAAAAATGTTGGAACATTTTGAAAAACATAAAATATGTATTCAAAATATAGTTTAAAACATTAAACAGTATCAAATACCATTATTTACAAGAAGGAATAGCAAAGAGTAAGTCTACTATTTTATATTCACAATTCGTGTGAATGTTTTTATAACACAGTGTAGTACGTTGATGACATAGTCCTTATCTCATAACTGTTTATCCAATGAAACTTTTAACAGTACTCTTAACAGTCTCAAAAATGTTGAGACACCCTGATAACTCCTTAAATTCCTTAATAAAACCGCGAAGAACATTTTCGCAAAGAAAAAAGTTATTTCAAATGATCTTAGGAATCATCCTTTTCAAGGAGACATAACATTTCTGGGACACGCTGTATGTACGCATTCATAAAAACAGATATCTGGGAACATTATTCACGTTCTTCAAATACAAAATGCAATGATGAGTAATGATGACTATAAGGCACATTGATTGCAATAAACAATGTAAGAAGTTGTACGAATATCTTTGCAGTATTAAATATCAAATGAAACTTTTGAAATAGCAGAACTGTATTCTTATATTTATAAACAGAAAGTACCGAAGAAATTGATCCTTTTCACCAGGATTTATTCAAAGTCTAATTTCTTTTCGAATTTCGAATTTTGATATTGTATAGAGTTGACATTTTAATTACCTTCATTATTCGCAAGAAAAGCTTTCCACCGTGGTGAAATATTGTAGTCGTCATCGCTATTTGTTGGTTTTCCTATATCACCTCGTCCTAATGGTACTACCGGTGGTGGATTGTTGAACCGTTGCTGAAACAAAAATAACGAAATTAGAATATGCTTCACATGTTCAATTTAATAATAATTTTTCGCAGATGACATAAAAGTTTCAATAGTTTCCTTCTCCTTCTAATATATGTATATACGTTACGTAATTATACATAAGTGTACATATACATTCTGAAAATTTCATTGAAATTGGTTCACGTGAAAAGTACCGTTTTCACGACTTTCGGTTCCAAAGTGTAACACAGGGTGTTCGACTACACGTGGAAGAAACTTTAAGGGATGGTTCTCCATGACAGTACAAGACGAAAATGAAGAATAAAAAAATTGTGATTACGGCTTCATGTTTTAGTTATTAACGATTCAAAATTGATCTAAAATGCGGCAACCCGATCAACAGAGGTGTACGTTGCGTACGTCATAGAGGCGAGAGACAGTCACGTATCAAGTGGCAGATACTGCGTGTGCCTCACAAGAAGTCACCAGGCAGGAATTCGGCTGTAAACCGTCCGATTAGGTCATTCCCCACGCATTTTGGGATCTGGCCGAATTATTGGCTAAAGTGTGTGACGTTAAAGTGTAACCATTGGGTACGAGCAAGAACCCCCTTTGATACGTGACTGTCGCGCGCCATTATAACGTAAGCAACGTACAGGTCTGTCGGTCGGGTTGCTGCATTTTAGGCGGAATTTTAATTGATAATAACTAAAAAAACCAAACTGAAATCGTAATTTTTCTATTCTTCATTTTCGTCTAATATTATCTTGGAGAACCACCCCTTAAATTTTCTCCTACCAGTAGTCGAACACCCTGTATATCTATAGATTTTTACATTTTTCGATGACTATCGTTTTTTCCCGCATCAACCGATTTCGAATATATTTTCAATGTTCAGAGCGTATGTGACTAACACGCATTTTGTAAATTATTAATATAGGCTTAAATATATTAGCAACCAGCAACATTTTCAACATTTTCTTCGCAATTTCGACCAATTACAATCTTTTCAAATTTTCTTTTTCACATTGCTTAGTAAACTAATCCTCCTAAATTTTTAAAACATCCAAGTCGTTGATCTATTTTTAAAACAATGTTATTGTTTTTTCAAGAGTGTACGAACATTGATGCGAGTTGCTCTATGTATAGTTTCACCTTATAACAAATTCAATTTTAATTTTATTTAAAAAAATAAGGGATTATTTATACTTAACATTTTATTCGATACTTATCTGTGTAATATTTACTACGTTTCATTCGCTACAAAACATATTTCCCCTAATGTTCTCATTTTTATTGAAATCTTTATTTAAAAATAGGCAAATTTTAGTTTTCGTTCGGAACAATAAATACCAAAGTATGATTCTACACATCGTAAGGAATTGAAATGTATGTACAAGTTATTTTTCAGAGAAGCTATGGGAAAGTCATAAAAAATAGAGTTAGAAATAATGATGTTAAGATGATTAATGTACGTTAATGAACATAAAAGTCATCATTGATAAAAGTTGAATAAAAATAAGAAATTCTTTTATAACACAATGCTTATATTCTACTACGCAATAAAAAAACTGTAACTGTTTATCCTAGAAGCCATAAAAATCATAATAAGCTGTCGTGAATACAGTAAAATAATAATTTGTTTACAATCAAAGTTATCGAGTACAATTTGCACTGCAATTTATGTTTTGCATTATTTCAATTGATACAAATCCAGGTAGGCAAAACATAAAAATTTGTAGTATACTTCAAATAATATTTATTGAAGCGATCTGTAAAATGTTTTGCCGGTTAAGAAAATCTTCTTATCGATCGTTCATATGAAAACGTCAATTGAGTTCAGGAAAAGCAAATGTTGTACTACTGTCAACATTTATTACAATATTATGATATTACGCAGCAAATTGCTGTTTACCGTATTGAATATGTTTATACCCTAAAATATAAGCACTGCACTATGTATATGTATTCACAGAAATTTATCATTTTTAAGTTGGATATTGTAACAATTAATATACAGAGCGATGTATGTATAGTGAAATAATGTCGCTTTACATTGAATAAAAGTTTAAGCACAAGTATATTCCAATAAATATTTATGCAAAACAGATATTTACTAATATCTCTATTTAAAAACCTACAAACTTATAAATACAAGTGCAACGGAAGGTTTGCTTAATTTTTATTTTTTCAAATTTAATTGTCTTAAAGAAAAATGTTTTTTTTTCATTATACTTATTTATGGTTTAAACCAGATGCTTTATTCAGCAAATGTAATATTGTTACATGCAGCGTAGGTATTGCATAGTTTCTAAATTGTGAAGGAACATTGTTTAAGAAAATTATAAATCATTTTCAAGCCTTCTACATCAGGGTTGCTTAAGAAGGAAATAATACAAAGAGGAAAACAATATTTGCATTTGAGCAACTTTACTTGTAATAAATTACATTCAGGTTGAAACGAAAGAGCACATCTAAGATATATATATGTTAACTGCCAATACGCTATTACCAATACTTCTAAAATACATACACAGCCTCGTCTGGGCATGCTTACTATGCAAGTCTGGGTTAAACAGCAGAACATGTTTCATCTTCATTTAACACTGTGCAATTTTAATACTTATCTCTTTCTATTATTTATCTCTTTCTTAATGTTTATCACTTAATATTTATCTCTTTAAATATGTTATATAGGTTTATAACATAAACACACGACACTGTTTGACATTTGTCAAACTGTACCTAAATTTCTTAAAACCTAACCTCAAAATTGAATATAAAAAACAGAATAAATGTTAATCTATCCAAGATAATGAAACATCTTCCTACAAAAACAATCCTATATGATAAGAATAAGTCTAACGTCGAATTGTTCAATAATTACGAAAATAAAAACGAATCTATAAATTATCCAAATGATGGCTCCTCCTATTTTCATATATGTATTTCAAATAATTACATGGTAAATAGAATAATTTGAATGAAAATGCTTGAATTGACCTAGAATGATGGTTGAGCAGATCTTACAACTATGCATGTGCTCGAGACAAATTCACTAACTAATATTCTCTGTAAACCTATGTATTTTAATGTTAAAATAATTGAAGTTGTACTCAAATTCTAGGTATATCAGACTTTCTGGAAAGATGATATCATATAATGAATGCACTTCAACTGTTTGATCGACAGTGTGTATCCAGTGAGTACATGTAGAAAGTAAAAAGTTCCTTTGTGAAACAAGAAAATATAGAATTTTCCCCCTCCCCCTCTCCCCAATGTAGCTTTCAGCAATGACAAGTAGTACGATTTGAAATTGAGAGAAAACAGGTTGCAATTATATCAAAAACTTTAGTACTTTTTTCTTTATTCACAATTAACCATCCTTGAAATCGACCAGAAAAAATGCATCATTTTATTTTAAGTAAATGAAAGTGATCTTTACATCACCTTTACGCACCAACTTGTAAAAAAAATACAGATATTACTGTATTATTATATAGACAGCGGATTTGATGCATTCATGACAAAAATGAGTAGCTATAGTTCGAAACAGTGAAAGCATTAGAAGTATTAAAAAATACTGTTATGTATATTAGTTTGTTGCAAAGGTGGAAAATCAGGTGGAAAATTGTTATATTGCATAAAGATTCGCTGTGTAATTATTAATTGCTTCAAATCCTACATCTTTTATTTGAAACGTTTTCGCGTATTGCTTTGAACAATGAAGATACTTCAGGTGGACAGAGTCGCGGTGTATAATGTATATCGTACGCAATGTATTTACTGTCGCGATAAATAATTTCTTTTTCGCAGTCTGGGCATCATGGACCACTCGTTACCTCCGTCTCTGGTCTAGCTTCTATTCGACGTCCGGCGAGCATAACACAGAGATTGGCTCGATTCAGTGGATGCGTCATCGTGTTCGCAGAAAGTCATTGTCTTGCCCCCGTTTTCACGTTTTATCCTTTTTACGTTTCGGGATGGCACGCACTGACAGGAAACGCGGGGAGATAGCCGGCTCGTTATCGTTTCGAAATGACGTGCCACGACTCTGTTTCTCTTTGATTCCCTTCTGCCGGACCGTTTCGTGAGCGTTCTGGCCACGATTAATGGTGTACAGAGTGGACTGACTTTTTTCTGTTTTCTTTTTTTAAACACTGAATGAAAACACGAGCGCTATCGAACCGGAAGATAATTGTGACCCATCAACGTAATCTAAAGTTGAAATGAACACGATCAGAGGCGTCCGGAGAGATATCAAAATTTGTGGAAACGTTCGAGAATTAGGAAAGTTTCATCATCAATTCTAAATAATTCAATGGACAAGCAGTTGTCAAAAAATGTGAATTGTGCTATATGTATAATACCTTTTTCGCTACAGCGTTATTAAATGTGCAATAAATTATTGAGTCAATGACGATTTAATTACACTGTCATTTTATTTCCCATTTGTCAACGTAATTAAGAACTTAATTTCTTATTTTTATAAAATAATCGACGTACACAAATATTCAAAAAGGTGTGCAATGTACTTATACACGTGAAATGGCAGTTTCCGAAATACTGGTTAATTTCCAAAAGATAACACTCTAAGAATATAATGTTTCGATTGACTACATAAATTGTGTTCTACTATACAGGGTGTCCCAAAAAAGTTGTATTTCCTTGAAACGGGTGATTTGAAGTAACTTTGCCCTGTGCAAAAATGTTCTCGTCGAGAAAAGTCGTGAAAAACTGTGATTTCTGCAATTTTTAACTGTTTGTGTTTATCCAAAACATTCAAACTGTGTATAACTAGCATAGGTCTACACAACGCATATTCTAAATTTTCATTACGAGCTCAAATAAAGAAGTTATACAAATTATCGGTTTCATACCAATATGGCGGCGTCGTTACCTGTTAAAAACGCTTGAAATCGCACAAATTTAAACACGCATAACTTTTGAACCCGCGAATTCCTAACGCTAATACATGGATTTTTGGCATTTTCTAGTCAAAATCTACGGGATTATATAAAAAAGAGTCGAGAATTTATGGTCCTGTAAGTTCAAGTTTAGTCTTTTACTTCGCAAATTAAGAAATCCAGTAAAAATAAAACAAATATTTCATGGACCATAGATCCAGTCCAGTAGATATATAACCATTAATTACTGCACTACTCAAAATTATGCATTTAGTGTACTATACTTATCACTAGACAGCGAATCTTTATGCAAAATACAAATTTTCTATCTGATTTGTAACAAACTGGAGTGAAGTAGAAAATTATTTTCTTTCGTAATATGTTTAATATTAGTTTAATTAATGTTTTCACTATTTCGATATTTACACCTACTCATTTTTGTCATAAATGCATGAAATAAATTTGCGAAATATAGAATGAAATTTTTTCTCGCTATTCAAGCAAATGATTTGATGACACTTTAAAAGAATGATTTAACAAAATCTGAAGCACAAACTTTTATACTCAGTTAAGTACCAAGTTTTAAGTCTATTTTCGATATTTTTGATAATTTCCTAAATATTTCTCTTACGTTTTCACTACGAATCCTCGAAACCTGTTGGTCACATGCTAATTTGCAATGACCTCGTGTGAATCAAATGCAACAGAGATTTACTGACATCATTACTGCAAATGCAAAATGACCCTTCCTTAATTTAGCGAAATAGACAGAGTAAAATTGTACTAGTAGATGCTATTATCCATAGAAAAAATTACATTTATTCTTTGTATTGCGTATTATTTTTTTAAAAACTCCGGAATGCCAGACACTATCACTGCGGAGTATTTTATCATTAGATTGACGAATTATGACCATGTTTTATTAAAAAAAGGTTTGAACACTGAATTTTTCATACAGTTAAGTTTAAGGCATGAGTCTGAATAAGATTTGTAAAATAGCATTCAAGTAATCAATTATAATATCTGTTATTTTATTTTCCAATTTTAATTGCAAATAATTTCACTTTCACCTTGTTGGTGTAACAAACTTGAAAAATGGTACGAATCAATGAAATACAAATGTTAATATAATGCAGTTTTATATGTTTTTTAATGAACAGTTAAAAATTGAAAATTTAATAAATTAGTTAATATAAGTTGAATTTCTAAATAATTATTGTGATTATAGGCTAGGAGATGAATGAATACGTCATATCAGCGTTGTGCAGTTATCGATAATGTGCTTATTTCTAAGTAACGAAGCGGGTACATTAAAGAATTACTTTAGCGTGTCATACACAATTGGACCTTCAAGTTATTCTTCCATCGTGTAATTGAATCGAATATAACATAAGTAATACATTAAATCCTGGAATATTTTACACATAGTAGGGTAGGGGACCCAATTACTGTGGGGGTACCAATTACTATGCCTATATCAATTATACTAGATATTAAATTTTATTAAAATTCGCTAATATATGTTATATATCTCTTTTTAAATATTAGTTATGCTTTAAAAATGCGTATAATTAATAAAGGCACAGTAATTGGGTCCCTTACCCTATTTCATACAGAATTCTTGTGTTAGTTCGTTTTGGGAAGAAAATTAATTTTGCGTATTACTGACTTAATTATTTTGTTGGAGTTAACAACGAATGATCCACTACTTTCTCAATCGGGTGGCAATAAAAACATCAAGACTACCAATGACCGAATTAATTTTGAGATGTGCCTGCCTTGGAAATGTTCTCTTTATGCTTTACATTTACTATACCGCTTTACATTCGACTGGAATTACGAGTAAATGCATTTTATTAGTAAACATTTCGATTCGATAAAAGTGTAGCATAAAACATTGTTGGATGAATGTAAAATTTTGTTTATTTTATTCAGCTGAAAAAGATATGCCACAGATGTATAAAAATCGTAGTCTAATGATTACTCTGTGCATCATATCAAATGAAATATTACGTAAATGTAATATTCATTTAATTGCATATGGGAAAACATCTTTACTGGTTCTATTGCGGAACGACACACAGTTACGTTGTGTATATTTTATAATATTAATATCGTTATATAAAATACTGTTAAAAATTATATAATTTCCAAAGTCCACCTTTTGTCTTACAATTAATTACTGCCTCGATTCTCCTCGTACAGCTTTCATATAATTTATTAATAACCTGGGCTGGAATTCTTTGCCATTCCGTTTGTAACACCTCAAACAGTCTATACGAATTTTTTGGTTGAGTTTTTCAAACACCGAAAATTGATATGATTTATTTTACTTACAGTACAAATGAATGTTATTAATAATAATAATTAATTGTATTTTATTATGGTTTATTACTGTATAATTATTGTAGTTGTTAGAGTTACTAAACGTTTGTATTTGGTGTGATTTATACTTTAATAGTAGCGAATCTAAAACTCAAATTCCTAAGAATTGCTCCAGTTAGTTTGTTTTGAAATTATGTATTCGAATTATTTCTATTTAAAGTAACGGTATTTGAAAATTAAAGAAAGATTTTAGGAAGATTGTCCGTGTTTAATGCTACTACACAACTATCAAAGTTATCGTAAACGAACTATATTAAGCCTACTCCACTTGACGCACTTCAACCTAAGGATTGAAGATAGTAAACAGATTAGTGGTAGTATCGTTGCGTTAAAAGAGAAGCTATTTTGGACCTAAAATTCAGCAAATTCTGAATTAATAAGTCCAGATATGAACTTAAATTTATCGTTTAGAGCTAACAAAATAGTTGACTCCATTATTAAATTATGTATGTTCATACGAATACAGATATTATTAAAAACATACTGCCTTAACAAGTTTAATATCGTTTAATAAAATATTTATTCTATTTTTAATCTAAGGTATTCGACAGGCTTAGTTTAGTGTTAAAAGTAATGAACCCTCGGGTTTTGGATCGGTTGAACAATTTTTCGTTTCTTTGTAAATTTGTAAATGGATTTCCGATTCAAATAGTTATGCTCATAATTCTTATCACACTTAAAAAGAAGATCCTTCGTGACCTCAGCTGTTTTTTTTTTCCTGAAGATGCTTCAAACAAATGTTTACATTAACAACCAAATTTAAATTAGTCTTTAGATTTTTACACCCGAAATACAGTCTTTACTCGATATATGTCCCACTTATCTAGCCGATTAAAGTCTCAGAACTATCCTCACTGCCGCGAGGTATACCCCGTGAGGGGCCCCAAAGCTCAAGTGGTCTCGGTCGCCGAGGAGTGTAAGCATATTGTGGGCATATATCGAGTAAACATTGTATTTCACCAATAATTTATTGAATGATAAATCCTCAGAAATATGTTCACAGAATTTGTTCTGAATTTTTACACCAGATTAATTTTTTTATGGATGTGCCTAGTCTGACAAAGTAACTTTTGTAATTTTCAAAATATATGCTTCGAAAATTCATTCACATAAGTTTTCTAAATAAATTATAGGATCTTCTGAATGAGTTTTATATACTTCTGAGTGTATTATAATTAGGAGCACTTTTCTAACATTCGGTTAAGAACAAATTTTTCTAGAACCTATTACACGTTTCTGCAACGATATATGCTATAGAACGAATAAAGTAGCCAATTACTGTGGGGAGTACCAATTACTGTGCCTATATTAATTAGACTTATTTTTGGAGCATAATGACTATTAAAAAAGAGATATTAAATTTTTTCATAAAAATCAGTTAACCCTTGGCACTTGAATGGCGACCGTAAGTCGCCACTCAAAATTGCTGTATCATTATTCAAAATATTTTTTACATTATTAAATTTGTTTGTATTTAATAAATTGCTAAACACTTCAGTATTGTATGGAGTAAATTGCACCATTTTCGTATGTATAATATGAAAAAAAATATATTGAAGGGAAATATTCTAGGTCGGACGAAATGTTTCGTTTTGGAGTTAAAATAGCTTCAAGTACAAAGGGTTAATATGTATGTTATACATCTCTATTTGAATATTCATAATGCTATAAAAATAAGTACAATTAGTTTAGGCACAGGAATTGGTACCACCACAGTATTTGGGTCCTCTACCCTACTGTATAACGAAGTGAGAAACATATTTTCGTACCTTAAAAATTCGATTTCTTATTGAAGGATTTCAAAAACTCAGGACAAACAATACGTACATACACTACCGCTCAAAAGTATCCGGACACTCCGCGGTGGATACGTCGATGAATCTCGTATTTAATTTTACTGTAGTATTGGTAATTTCCACATACGTAATTTTTAATTTAAAACGTTAGATATTTCATAAGAAACTAATCAAAATCGATTTTAGTCACTATTGTAGCTAATACATATTTCGCAAATGTCCGGATACTTTTGAGCGGTAGTG